>CABHPH010133555.1:919-12191 GCA_902168325.1 Peromyscus nudipes
TCCGTGACTCTGTGCACTGACTGTCCCTGGTCCACAGTAAGGAGTTCTCTCACATCCGTGAGTCTGTGGACTGATTGTCTGTGCTCCACAGCTGTGAGCCTTCACTTCCCTCTCAGCTGACGCCAGAGCAAAGGGCTAAGGCCACTATTGGCAATGACTCACAGTGGCAGGAAGAAATTCAGTCAGGATGCTTTGAGGAAGTCCAAGTCTGTGATATTTCTTGGAGCTGTGGGGATAGCATAGAGGAAATAAACTCAGTAAGGGAATAAGGAATTGTCCCCAGTCAGTCATTCAAAAACTACATCTGCTGTTGGAAAGAGAAGTGAATGTAGCATCTTCCTCAAAGAACTGACTTGCAGATCATGGGAGTTTAAATGTCATTCCTGAGGATGGCCCGCCCTGCTGCACAGCTGGAGTGGACGCTTAGCCTCCATATGGGACATTAAAAACCACAGCCGCCATGGCATTCACTTGTCCATTTCATTATCAGGCGTTTTTACTTTTAATAATCTTTCCTTCTCACCATCTGGAACTGGCATCTGAGAGACATTAGAGTCTGTGATCTCCTCCTCCTCCCTGTTGGTAAAATTGGATGAATTCCTTCGGGACTGGGACTTTTAATTACACACTGAAACATCTCAGAATTTTTAATGAGCAAGGCAATTGTATTCAAAATCAGAGTGGTCCAGCCAGGTTTGGTTTTTCTGACTACTTGAACAACATCACAAATATGTCCTTTCCTCAGGAACCAAACAGATGTTTATTCTTTCCAGGACACCCACTTCTGTCAATTCATCAGCAAGTGTCATCTGGGTAAATATCTTAGATGTAAACTGAGAGACACAACCCACACAACGACCAGAACTGGAAACCTGTATGTGTGGAGCTTAACGGATGGGTGTGTGTTGTGTAGATACATAATACCTGTCCTGGCCACAAGGACAGGCAGAGAAATGACATGGCAGATGACCATTGTAGGAGAGCTCTCCTGGCAAGACGATATAGGGTAGATGCAGTAAGAGGAGGGCACGACAGTGGAATCCCAATTCCTCAAAGTCTGGAAAGAGAGGTAGCAGGAGGAAGAGGAGGGAGCACTTCCTCAAAGACAGGCCTCTTTTCTTATTTTAATTAAAATATAACTATATCATTTCTTCCCTTTCCTCCTTCCAATTCCTCCCGTGTCCTCTCCCTCTGGCCCTCTCCCATCCCCCCTCAGACCGATGGCCTCTTTTTCTATGTTACTATTACATGTGTGCATAAATACACAAGTATAACCATGTGAGTGCGTTTAGTGTTACTCATGTACATGACTACCAGGCTCACCACTCAGTATTGTATAAGTAGCTAGAGAGCTCATCCCTGGGGAAGACTGGGTCTCCACTCTCAGCCTTTGCTACTTCCCTGTGTTCTTCTCTAGGGCCGGGGCCCTGTGAGCCTTCCCCCTTCCGTATTAGCATAAAATAGGCTTCTTAAGTATTTCCCACTACAACTAAGCTGTTCCTGAGAAATTCTGACACATCCTAGATATACAGATATGTGAAACAGACATAAAACTTAAACATTTACTAACTAATAATAAATCATAAATTTATTTTAAAATAAACTCTTTTGTCATATATATATATAATTTTACCATTTATTGAAAGTTAAAGGAAATTTTCATACTAATGAGATGGATGTACTTGTTTATTTTTATACAAAGAATTAAATCTTAGCTGAATATTTGATACTGCAGGATACAGAGCATCCCCAGTGTTTTTTTTAGAATTGATCATGTTCATTTTATAATCATCAATGCTAAGAATGCTGCTTTGCATGAATATGTAATACAAAATGCTAAGCTTGGGGCCATTTCAGAAATTATCAAACCCCAAGTCAAAGTGATTTTAAAGTTCTTGTTTTTTGCTTGGCATGGTGGCTCACAGCTTTAATCCCAGCACTCAAGGCAGAGGCAGGTGGATCTCTGTGAGTTCCAGGCCAGCTAGGACTATTTAGTGAGACCCTGTCTCAAAAACAGAACATTCTTATTTTCCATAATTAAACCATTATAATTCTTTAAGAGCAAAAATTTTGTATAAAAAGTAAAACACTGCAATTCACTAAAAAGAAAATCGTCTGAATCTGAGCACAAGTGTGTAGATGTAACCAACCGTCTTATTAAATAACAAACACAGAGCCAATGTAAAGATGAAAGCCCAAGAGGTCAGAGCTAAGAGTCTTACCACTTTCCGCCAGCTAGCCTCTCCCGCCAAGAGACCTCTCCGAAAAGGACTACTTCCTGTGCGTTCGCCTTTAAATAAGAGTTCTGTTCTGCCTTCTCATTGGTTGTAAACCCAACTACGTGACTGCCTCCTCACTGCCTATCTGTACAGACCTCCAGGTCTTCTATGGTTGGTATTGAGATTAAGGGTGTGTGTCTCCAATGCTGGCTGTATCCTTGAACACACAGAGATCTACCTAGTTCTGCTTACCAAGTGCTGGGATTAAAGGCGTGCACCACCACCGCCCTGGCTTTCGCTATGGCTTGCTATTAGCTCTGACCCCTAGGCAACTTTATTTATTAACATACAAATAAAATCACATTTCAGTACAAATAGAATACCACTATACAAGTGTTTGGGGCAGTTTTCATTGGCATTACGCGGGACGTCAGCACACACTGCAAAGTGCTCGAGTCCTGTATTCAGAACCAAGGCCACAGTAATGTCGCATGATGCAACATGTGCCAGCATCTGATAGAAACACTTTGGATCCTCTGTGAATTTAATTTTTAATTAGGCTTCGGTCTTGGCATATTCAGAAACCTTTTATTATTGTCAACAGTTTTGCAATCCTGCATTCATTTACCAATCCCACATAGGGTTATGACACCCAGAGTAAGAGGCCAAGCCATAAGAGGCATCCTAAAGAAATACAATAACACTGTTTTTATATACGTTGTATATATATGCTCAGCCATTAAGAGTGCTTGCAAAGGACCTACTTTTGATTCTCAGCACTTACTTCAATTCCCAGCACCATAACTTCAATTCCAGAATTGCTAATACCGTCTCATGGGAGGTCCAGATTCCAAATGGATCTGGAGAAGTGTACAAGCATTGGCCCTTTGTAGTAACTTGAAGGGTTCTACTTGGCTGCATCCCAGAAGCCCCTGAGGAGTGGCAGAGCTGCCGTATGCCAACCAATCTGTGGTGGCTCACTCTGTTGCTAGAACTCCTGCATAAATGCTGCTTTACTTATCTCCACAGTGTTTGGTCTAAGCAGAGGCATCTAAAAGAAAGCAAGCGCAGAGGCTGCCACTGTGAGAATCCACTTTGCATATAACAGACAATAAACAACCCAGTGTCTTCAGACCTTATGCCTCATGCCTTTTAAGATGGAGTTCTTTGACAATATGAAGTTTTCCCAGAGGATAAACAATGCAGTGAAGTGTTTGAAGACAGTGTCAAAAGAAAGGCTGTTGCCTACAGAGAGTCATCATGTGGAAGAAGTAGGCTAGTCTCTGTTGCTTCTGAGGGGCCAAACAAAGAGAAAAAGACAGAAGTTCTAGGGGTTAGAGGTTCACTCAGCACAAGAAAGACTTTCTACTAGTTAGGGCTTTGGCTGCGCCTTTCAGGGCACCTTGTTCCCTGGGTTTTGAATGATCACAAAATGACTAAGTTGGTAAGGAGTATAGAGCCAGACGTCCGCATTCCTCAGAAATCAAAATCTAAGCCTGGAAATCCTGAGGGTACATCATTGTTCCTGGAAGTTATAGCATGGGCCCCTCCTTTAGAGGGGATATTGACTGAATGACCTCTAACGTCTGTTCTAACTCACAAGCCTAGGCCTTCTAAAGCAAAGCTCACAAGAGAGGTAGCGTATCATGGCATCTGAGAACACTGGCTTGGGCCTCCAAATAAACCTACTGGTTCCACCATCCAACAGGTCATATCGATGTATGTGCCTGTCTTGATTGTTTAGCCAGTATTTACAGAGAAAGTGGCATCTCAGCTAGCTCTGTGGAGTGGAGAAATGGGAAGGATCCTTTTGTTTGCTTGCTTGCTTGTTTTTGTTTTTGTTTCTGTTTTTAAAATGAGATCACACTGTGTAGCTCAAGATGATCTTAAATTCACTGTGTAGCCTAAGGCTGGTTTCAAACTCACAAACCTCCTGCCTCAGTGCCTCTACAGACCCTGACAACTGCTAGAATTACAGACATGTGATACCAAGCCTAGCCTGGGAGGGAAAAGGAATGAATGAAGATGAGATCCAAGGTATGGGCAGGGAAGTCCAGTGTCTGGATCCAGCTTTTCATTGCTGTCACAAAATACCAACAGAAACAACTTAAAAGAGAAAGGATTGGTTTAGCCTCATGGTTTCAGAGGTTCCATCCATCACAGCAAGACCAAGATGGGGCAGGGCAGAGAAGTTCACATCGTGGTTGCCAGGAAGCAAAGAGAGAAAGCCTACACTAAAGAGTTTCTTCTTTTTTTTCTTTAATCCTGTCCCTCAGCCATCCACATTCAGAAAAGTTGATACTCTCTGGTGATGCTCTCACAGACCCACCCCATGTCTGGAGATGCTCTCACAGACCCACCCCATGGAGTGCTTTACTAAGTTCCTGCTTTGATCTAATTATATTAGAATGAAGACTGACCATCATATCCAGTGTGATACAGAGTCTGGGACACAGAGATCCTAACTGAAGGTAAGAAACTGGCTTGGTGTAGAGAGTTTTATCAAGGACTCTCAACTTCTGGGTGAGTGACAAATTAGAAGTCCCATCTGTGACTCAGTGAAAGAAAATGGGGTAATACACTTTAATCTCCACTCCTGCAGGAGACAATAGCCTACAAACAAAGGCTCCACTGGGGCACTACATACCACAAATCCAGCTGTGTAGGTTTGGACTGGAGATGTAAACTGCACCTTCCTCATCAGCACAATTTGCCATATAAAATGTCACAAACACAGAAGGAATTCAAATCATATCCCACCAAGGAAAAAGTACTAACTGATGTGCTATTTTAATCTATTATACTTTTATTTTACTTTGTCTTATTTGTTATTATTAATCTTTTATTCCTTTCCTTTTTAATCATTCCTTCTTCTCCACTGCTGCATAAACATCATTTAATAATATTGCTTTAGTTACATATTGCTGGATTCTACCTTATTATTGTTTTGTATATTTCTGTACCCATTCCATTGTGTATTCTCTACACACAATCCACACACTTTGCTTCTTATTCCTACCTCATTTCCTCTATCTGTTCCCCATTGCTCTCTGTTTTTACTTCCTAACTACGATCTTCCATAATTTTAATAATCTTTAAGCTGGACTGACAAGATGCTCAGCATTAAAAACAATTCCAGCACAAACCTGATAACCTGAATTCAACCCCCAAAACCCACTATGGGGGAGAAAACTAATTATATTTCTCCACTGAGACTTTTACTTATAGTTCTATTTCAGTGATTAGATTTTATAAACTAGTTGTATGCCTTCATTTAAAGTATTTGTAATATGAAAGAGAGACTAGGTTGAGTACCAATGCTTGTACACTTCTCCAGATCCATTTGGAATCTGGACCTCCCATGAGACGGTATTAGCAATTCTGGAATATCCCAAAATTTACCTACAATAGGAGCAAAGAGCTAATTAGCTCCTAAAGTTGTCCTCTGACCTCTCCAAGAACCATGGCATGCATATGCCCAAATTTACATACACACACATAAATAAAAATAATAATTAATAAAATACTTTATTTTTAAAATAATCATAATTATCTTTAAGCTCTGTAGGCCCTGATAGTATCCCAGCTTCCTTTTTCAAGGTACTTTTCCCTCCTCAATTTGTTTCTCACTTGACCTAATCTCCCTATCCATTCCTAGCCTACCTCTATTTCTACTTTTAACTTTAGTAATTAATATTTTAGTACCTCCAGTATTACCCTTGTTCCTTTATTCCCAGATATTTATTGATGTTAAAGGAATGACTTTTTAACAAACTACTATGACATTACATAGTGTGCCTACCTCACTGTGACAGCTTCTGTGTTAGGAACTGATCCTGTGCTCTAAGCTTGTGGGCTGGAGGTTCAGGTACTCAACCTAGTCTCTCTTTCATATTACAAATACTTTAAATGAAGGCATACAACTAGTTTATAAAATCTAATCACTGAAATAGAACTATAAGTAAAAGTCTCAGTGGAGAAATATAAGAAACTTGAAAATTAAAGGTAGCATGACACCTCTGAGAAATATCAATTATTTAATAGGTGAATTCAGTATGAATAAGTTAGATGAAATCCCAGACAAAGAACTCAAAATAATAATTATGGGAATGTTTAATAAAACCAAAGAGAATACAAATAAACTCCTAAATTAGTTTAGAGAATATAAATAAACACTGAATAGAATAAGAAAGTACATAGAGGATATGAAGATGAATTTAATGGATAGAAATGCTAAACAATATTTAACTAAAACTCTAGAAATGAAAAACTCATTAAACAAAATTCTAAAATTCTATAGAGGGGGCTAAGGAGATGGCTCAGCCATCAAGAGCACTGACTGCTCTTTCAGAGGACTTGGGTTCAGTTCCCAGCACCCACATGGCAGCTTACAACTCTGTAACTCCAGTTCCAAGGGATCTGGTGCTGTCTCCTGGACTCCATAAGCACCGGGCGTGCACACAAACTATGTACGTGCAGTCAAAACACTTATAGACATAAAACATAAACAAATATTTTTAAAATTTATCAGAAGCCTTTGCCAATAGACTAAATAGAAGACAGAATATTGGTGCTAGATGGTAAGATAAATGAATTAGAACGTTCAGACACAGACAAAGAGAAGAGATAAGGAGGTTTTACAGTTGATGGCTTCTGGGGGAGAAAGAGTTATTTTTCTTCAGGATTGTGGTTCCTGATAGGTTACCCATGCTCCAGTGGGTGTCCCTCCATTCATGTGCATACAGGAAGCACAAATTGGACTCTGTGAGTCATTAAAAAAAGAAGAAGAAAGAAAGAAACAGGGGGAAAAAAACCTGACTAGCCTTCATCATGCTGAAATGTGCTGTGCAGGCTGCCGGGGGAGGAAAGTCATTAGCCGTCTTATCCGGCTGTGAACCCTACAAACACTTACAAGTTGGATATGAGGTCTACTGTACAAGAAGGAATACATGCCAGGTATTGTAAACCCGATCAAAACAATACGGCTGAGGAGGTCTTGGGCCCTTGTTTAGCTAAAGAGACATGGCACCAAACTGCTCTCTAAATTATGTGTTTATACCCATACAAAAATGCTATGTCTTGACCACAGAAACTTATCTTTGCAATGAACTGCAGTGAATGTAGACTCATTGCTGCTCAAGATGTTAAGAATAAGTGAGAGTTGAGTGGTTAGCCTTAAACAGGACACTTACATCATGTCTTCTTAGGGTCATGAAAAATCATCAGAGGGATGGCAGAAAAAAAATACAAAAGCCAGAAGACAGGGAGAGGGGCTGAAAAATGCTGTCTTCTGAACACAACTCAGATATCACAATTGCGATCTCACAGCGGATACAGCTGCCTGCACTGGGCCCAGGAAAAAGCACTTGCTACCAAGACTGACAGAGTTCAATCCCCATATGATAGAGGGTGTGATGATTTGAATGAAATGGCCCCCATAGGCTCACATATTTCAACATTTGGTTTCCAGTTAGTAAAACTGTTTAGAAAGGATTAAGTGTCATGGAATGTTAGTTTAAGATGTGTTACATTCATTTATGCTGTGTAATATTTGTTTAAAGATGCAAAGTTGTGTTGCATTCTTTTATGTTGCATTTATTTAACTCTGTAAAGCTGTGTTACTTTGCCTCCCTAAAAAACCTGATGGTCTAATAAAGAGCTGAATGGACAATAGTCAGACAGGTGAGGGATAGGCAGGACTGCCAGGCAAATAGAATAAATAGGAGGAGAAATCTAGGCTTGAGGAAAGAAAGAAGATTGAGGAGCGAGAAAAGAAAAAGAGGAGAATGCCTGAGGCCAACCATAGAGCTACACAGCCGGCCATGGAGTAAGAAGGAAAGAAAGATATATAGAATAAAGAAAGGTAAAAAGCCCAGAGGCAAAATGCAGTTAGAGAAATGGGATAATTTAAGTTAGAAAAGATGGCTAGAAATAACCCAAGTTAAGGCTAGGCATTCATAAGTAACAATAAGTCTCCATGTATTGATTTAGGAGCTGAGTGGCAGGCCCCCAAAGAGTAAAAACAAAACAAACAAAAAAAAAAAACTACAAGAGGTTGTGGCCTTGTTAGAGGAGATGTGTCACTAGGGTATGGGATTGGAAGTTTCAAAAGTCCACACCAAGCCCAGTATCTGTCTGTCTGCCTCTCTCTCTCTCTCTCTCTCTCTGTCTCTCTCTCTCTCTCTCTCTGCCTGCAACCTGTGCATGAGGATCTAAGCTTTCAGGAAATGTCCCAGCACCATGCCTGTCTGCTGGCCAGCATGTTTCCCACCATAATGGCTATGAACTATGCCTCTGAAATATAAGTAAGCCCTCAATTAAATGTTTTCTTCTATAAGCTGTTGTGTCTTCATAGCAATAGAACAGTAACTAAGACAAGAGTAGAGAAACAACAGCCACAAGTTGTCCTCCAAACACACACACACACACACACACACACACACACACACACACGCACACGCACACACACACGCACACGCACACGCACACACACACACACACACACACACACACACACACGCGACAGAGCCCAACTGGACATCTCTCATCACCAAATGAAGCTTCAATGGCAGGAATGCATTGTGTCTAATCAAGTTGTTGCCAAAAGGGTCCCATGGGAACTCCTGAACTACCAAGACTGTTGCAAAGCCTACAGGTTGCTCACATACAAACCCTTCAGTCTGTAATGATGCCATGTCAGCCTGGCATGGTGTTGTGCCAGTGCATGGTGGCACAAAGCTTGTGGGAGTAACCAATCAGTATCTGATTTGATTTAAAATTCACCCCGTGAGATGGAGCCCACACCCGACACTGCTTGGGTGACCGAGAATCTGAGAGTAGATAGTACATAGGGGAAAACCAAATGCTGTTCTACAAAAGAAATTTAGCAAACAAAAAAAGACTCTTAATGCCATTCTGCTATATAAATATATCGGTGCCTTGCTCAGCCATCATCAGAGAGTCTACTACATTCTCCTGTAGTAGATGGGAACAAGTACAGAGACCCACATCTAGACAATGTGCAAAGAGTAGGTGGCCTCAGAACAATTCAGCCCTAAATGGGAATCTCCATCAAATCTCTCCCTTCAGATTCCCTGAAACCCTGCTGAAGAGAGGGCAGAAAGAGTGTAAAAGCCAGAAGGGATCAAGGTCTTCTAAACACAGCAAGACCAACACACATAAAAACTCACCGAGACTGAGGCGGCATGCACAGGGCCCACACAGGTCTGCACCAGATGAGATTCTAGAGCTGAAAAAATAAGTGGACACATACTCCCATCCCTTGCCCAGATGCTATCTCTACTTGAGAACTATTTGCAAATGAAAAATTAGTTTTCTCCAAGGGAGTCTTACTCAGGAAACAAACTGCTCTTAAGGGTAGGCTGCATGCCCAGCAGAAACGGCCAACAGAAACCAACGCGGCGGCATCTTTGGAGGTTCCTTGTCTCGTAATTTTGTACCAATGCTTTAATTTTATTTTGTTACCTATAGGTTTTTCATGTACACTATGGCTTCCAGTTTTGTGTTTTTATGGGATTCCTGAATGTGTGAATGAGTGTTTCTCTGTGTCTATATCTGCTTCTTGTGCCTTTTCTTGGGCTCTTTTCCTTCTGTTTAAGTCCTATTCTCATTTGCTTGCTTTGTTCTATCTTATTTTACTTTATTTTATTTTACTTTATTTTATTACTATCCCTGAGATGCCTGTTCGTTTTCTAATGAGAAATATAAAGGGGGTGGATCTGGATAGGAGAGGAGATGGGGAGGATCAGGAAGGATTAGAGGGAGGGAAACCATAATCAGTATATAACCTATGGAAAAAATATTTTTAATAGAAAGAATGAGTCTTTTCATCAGGAGAGATACATGATGTTCTACCCCCCAAGGACTAAAGTCAAGCAGGAAGATAAAATAGAAGCGATTGAGATAGTCCCAATGAGGGATAAAGGCCACTAGTCTAGGCCGGAGCCATGGAGACAGTGAAGAGGGTAAAACTGGGGAGACATTTTCAAGGAGAGATCACAGGTCAGTTCCTGGGCGAGGGGTGTGTATTTACTTTTCTCTTTGTCGTGGCAAAACCCCTGACAGATGCAGCTTCAGGAAGAAAGAGTTTACTGTGACCCACCGAGAGAGTGCAGTCTATCACCACAGAGAAGGCGTGACCAGGACCGTAAGGCAGCTGCTCCCTTTGCATCTGCAATCGGGAAACAGAGAAAAGGGTGCTGCTGCTCAGCTGGCTTTATCCTTTGTATTCAGTTCTGAACCCTGGACCACAGAATGGTGCTGCCCTGAGTGGTCTTCTCACTCCAAGTATTCCGACTGGTCTAGAAAGTCCCTTACAGACAGCCCTGGGCTTGTCTCCTGACAGGTGACTTTGTCAGATTGTCAGTCGGTAGTAAACATAACAGGGTTTCAGAGAATAAGAAGTGAAACTGCTTTGGCGAACAGTGTCCCAGTCAATACAAAGAACGACGGGGAAAGGGTAAGTTGGGTAGAAGGTTGGGCACTAACAAGATCTCTGTTCTGAGTGTTTTAGTTCACAGTGCCTATTAAACATCTCAGTCAACATCTCTGTTTTGTGTGTAAAGATTTTTGACTGTCTTGCTGTACCTATTAAATGATAATCAGCTTAACCTGCAGATCCCTCCGGCCAATGAGGAGTGCTGGTGCCAAGGCTGCACTGGCTGATCAGCGAACACCTGAACAGTCACCAGAGTCCATAGAACGAAGTTCCCCCGGAGGAAAAAACCTGAACTTGTGCCAAAGAGCAGGAAGGGGCAGAGGTCAGAAGAGCAAGCAGGAGAGAAGGACTAAAAGGAAGAGGCTGGATTAGTGAATCGGGGGAGGTTTCATGGAACAGCTATGGGTGTGGCACGGGCTTTACATTTTTTCTTTAATGATTTTTCCTTGCATTCAGCTTCCAGTTTTATGTTTTCTTTCTCTGGCGAGCTCAGACTTTTCCATAACATATGAGTCTGCTGCATAAACTTTCTTGAAAAGGTTAATGATGTGAATTTCCATTCTCCTTTCCAGTGTTTTGCATCCCCTGAAGGGGG
>CABHPH010133555.1:12591-26667 GCA_902168325.1 Peromyscus nudipes
GGGGGTGTCCACCTGCAGTGAGTCCTTCATCTTTGATGCTCAGCTATGATTCACTCCTGGGTCAGGCTCGGTCTCCACATTTCCCTCAGGATTCTAAAACCAAGAAAGAATCAGCTGGTGACCCAGGAGCCGACAGCAGCTGTGAGGTGGAGCCCACAGCAGCTGACACTCTGTGGGAAACTTTCTGGTTAGTCATCCAGCTCTGTGCTTTGAAGGAGGGATGAGAGGAGAGCTGCTAGGGAGAGAGGCAAGAATGAGAGGCAGGGTAAGTGTCCCACAGGGCTGGTTTGTTACTCTGGGGAAAGCTCACATGCCTGGGGAGGATGGCTGCTCAAAACGAGAGGATGATTTAACACTCTCTTGTCTTCAGGTCAATCTGATTATCATTTAATAGACATTTCCGTGGTTAGCACTGAATCCTATACCTCAGCTTCTGCTAAAAGCCAGTCACAATGCCAACATCAGTGACAGGAACCCAGACCATTCCTGTGCATCGTTTTCATTTACAGCCGTGTGCCTCCGGCATCCATTACTGCACGGCGCCAGCTAGGGAGTTTGTACAAAAGTTGCCTTCCTGTTCCCTTCATCCCTTCTTTTATCCAAGTTCACGCATCCATCAACATCCAATCCACACTCACCTTACTTCATTCATCTAGTAAATGATGATTAAGTAGCTATTGTGTGGAATATTGTCTGACTGTCAACCATGTCCTAAGGGCAAACTAATGGTAGTTGTTAATTACAACCCCCAGCTTTCTCTCAGGCATAAGATCTCTATTTGAATTCACCCCATTAGATTCTATTCCTGCATACCAATATATTTTAATTAAAGCCAAAAGAATTTCCTGTGTTATAAAGTATTTAGCTGGACTTTGTCCCAGTTCTGGAAAATAATAAAAAAAACTGTTAAAATTTCCCAACAACAGCAGTGACTTTGTTATTTGGGCTAAGCTCCTAGATAGTAGTTTATAACGATGAAGTAACCTGTATAAGCTCCTCGATAGCTTTGATAATAAGGTAGTTTGGGGTTGGGGCTAGCCATGTGAAAGTGTTATGCTCTGGGCGCAAGACCCCCAAAGAGACCACCAGCAACAAGAACTCACCGAAATGCAAAAGCAAGGTTTATTGAAGCATTTCAAGCCAGTGCAGCAGGGACCTCGTCAAGCCATCCAACACCGTAGAGGCTGAAAGAGGTGCCCGCCCCTCTGCAAGCTCAGGTTTTAAAGGCAAAACCCACAAGGTTACATCATTTAGGGGTGCTAGTATGGATACAATTCTGATTGGCTCGAGTTTTAGGGGCTTTCCAGAATTTCTGTGTTATCTTACTTTGTAGTTTTAACCGGTTGTTTCAAACTTTATAGATTACCTCCGGCATTGGGGCATTCTGTGGTTAATCAATTTGTTACCAGATAGTCCTCCAATCATCCTGACTTTGTACTTTTGACCATCTCCGGCACTGGGGCATTCTATGGTTAATCAATTGCTACCAGATGGCTCTTCAAACATCCTGACTTTGTCCTGGGACCTATGTCAGCAGCTCTGAGAACTTTGAAACTCGGGCCTGTTTCAAGCTGGGGTGAGGGGCTTGCTCAAAATGGGGGTGCTTTGGTTCTTCAAAAGGTCACCACATCATAGAGATCTAGTGTCCAGGTCCAGAGAGAGGGGAGGCTTCATACTGAGTTCAGTCACGGAGGCAATGGTTCAGTGAACTGTGCACGCATCATGACACCTGGGTAAAACTCCAGACTCTGTGGTGGAGGCTTCCCTGGTGGAGGCACCCTGTGCACTGTCGACAGTGATGAGCCCATCGTTGTGAAAGGATGCATCCTGGCTCCACACGGGAGACAATGGAACCTGTGTCTGGAGCCCTTTTAGACCTTGCCCTCTATGTCTTCCTGCTTCTTGACTCATTCTAATTTGTGTGATTTTTGTTATGATAAAGTTACAGTCATCAGCAGAGTGAGCCCTGAGTTCTGTGAACCCTTCTAGAAAATCATCACACTGACCCCCAGATACATAGCCAGTTGGTCACAAATGACTATGGCCCAAGTCTGAAGCTGGTATCTGAAGTGAAAAATGTCTTACTAAAGTTCTGCCTCTAACCTGTAATGGTTGGCTATTGTAGTGCTATTCTCCTACCTGAGCTAAGTGTCAGGATTTCCAGATGTGGATTTCATTCACCCAGTCAACTAGTAAAAATATATTGAGTAAGACACCCAAGCACTCACCCTCACCCATGGCCCCAGGACAGAGGGCACCACTACAGTAAACAAATACGTGATGGAAAGATGGGAAAGAAAGAGAAGCAGAGTGGCTCATGTGCTGCGGAGAGACGTGGAACTAGAGACACAAGGTGTTGAAGGACAGGCTGATATAAGGATCCTGTGCTGCCACCTAAGGCTGCGGTCGTGTCCGCGCTGGGTTGCTGCCAAGGTCCATGTCTGGGTCCATGGCCCTACTGCAGCTGGGGTCTGTGTTGATGTCACCACCAAAGGCTGTGTAATGTCCGTGGTCTGGGCTGCTGCCTGAAGCCATGCTGATGTCCAAGCGCTGTACTAAGCTGACCTGGCCTCTTGCCCACCTTGGGTGAGCTAATGTTACCCCTTACTGACCTGCAGCAACAGCAGTGATGTAGTCGCAGGAGAGCTGGCCTTGCCCCTTATTGGGGTGAAGGGGAGGCCCGGCTGAACCTCAGGCTGACCAACTCAGCTTTCACCCAGGCCTAGATCCAGGGCCTTGAATTGGCCCACCCCAACATCTACCTCATCTATGAGCTGCTGGAGCACATGAAGAGACCAGTCCTGCAGAACCATAGCTACAGGATCTCCACGACTCTGGGCAACAGCAGGATATCCCAGAGAAGTTTCGGTGAGGGTCCAGTACTGATGGTGTGCCAGAGGCCAGAGGTCTTGAACCAGACCAACGACCCATTGCAATGAATATTTGCAAGTAAAGCTGTTTGGGCAAAAGGGTGTACTGTGTGACACACCGAAGTTTCCAGTGCCTTTCCATCTAACAAACATGACGGAGAGGTGTGAAGGATGGAGGAGAGGAGGGATACAAGTCCAGGGAAACTGGAGACGTGATGGCTGTGACTGGTGTGAGAGAGGCTGAGATTGACAGAGGAGAAGGTCATTGCCCCAAGGGCTCAGTGCGATGCTTTTCTGTTGCTGTTTTGGTTTGATTTGGTTTGTTTTGTTTTTAATTTTAATTTTAATTTTTTATTATCTTTTGGGGGAAAGGTTACAAGGGTGGAGGGCAGCTATGGAAGGACTGGGAAATAAGTGGGATTGAGGTACATGATGTGAGATTTCCAAAGAATCGATTAAATATATATATGTGTGTGTGTGTATATATATATATATATATATATAAAATTCACTACATTCCTGGACTGAATTTCAGGTTGGATAAACATAGATAAAATCATTGCCATCCTTGCCTTCAAGGAACTTGAATAAAAAGAAATTGCATCATCACGATAACCCAAAAAATCAGAATGATGAGCAAAGTTCGCAATCCCGGGAGTATATTCCACTTCCTGTCGATGTCACCAGCTACCTTGCAAGAAGCAACGTAAGGAAGCAGGTGTTTGTAGTGGCTCATGGTTTAAGGAAACAATGGCGGGGAGGCTGGTGTCAGAAGCCAGGAAGGTATCTGGTCACATCACACTGGCAGAAATCAGGTCAGCCATGGAAAGTGGGGCCAAGCAATAACACCTCAGAGTCCACCCCCAGTGACCAACTTCCTCATAAAAGGCTCCACAACCTACCACACAGCACCCCCAGCTGGGGAGCACATACAACCTGGAGTCCAGTCAGAAGTAATTTTTAACAAGTAAACCATTTGGGGAACACTGTAAACGGTGATAAAGACAAATTTACATATATATGTATATATACATATATACATTTTGAAAGATTAAAATTCTAGCTAAAATCAAAGAAAAACAATGGTGAATGTTTAAGAAAATAAAATAAAACAACTTTTAAACTCTGGTACTGATTATATGGGTCAGTTCGTAAGTGATTTCATAGCATATACAAGACTATAATCAAAAAAGCAAAACAAATAAAAAAGACATAGCTGAAATAACATAAGGAACTTCTAATGCTATCCTTTTAAGGAAACCTGCAACCAAAAGGTAAGTTTAAAAATGGAGTTTACAAATCTGCCTATGGTCTGAGAGCATTTTTTCAAGAAAACAAGTGTGTGCGTGTGTGTGTGTGTGTGTGTGTGTGTGTGCTCATATGGCCACTACAGACAGAGGGATAGAAACCACACTTGTGCCAACTGAGGGGAAGAGTCTTGGGAGACCTAAGGTCCCAAAGGGCTAAACTCTGAAGTCAAGAACAGGAACACCTCATCTTGTCTGTCTACCCAGAATCCCCTGGAAACTTCTCAGAGTTGTATTGGTGCTCATCAAGCAATTGAGAAGAGGCCAAGAAAAGGAAGAAGAGTAGATGTATTTGAGTACTGTGGCTGAGGGAAGGCCTTCTGCACATTTGTTCTCTTTTCCAGATCATAAGCCAAAACCCTCAAACCTTCAACTGATTCTGAAATGTTTCTACTAATAGTGAGTCTCGGAAGCAAGCCCATCCACCATCACAGAACCCTCATGAGTATTTCAGAAGATCTGATAAACAGTCAGAAGTTATCCAATGGACCAGAGTCAACACTGTGACACCTATTGTTCAACTTCACTGAATGTACAATTCCCTGGGAGACTGGTGAGGTCTACCTCTCAGGGTGTCTGTAAGGGTATTTTCCAGGAAAGATTCACCAAAGTGGGAAGGGCCCACCATGGATATGGGACGTGTTATTCATAGGCTGTGTACCCCAAACAGAATAAAGGGGGATGGACACAGTCCTCATAGTACAGGAATTCCCCTTTCTCTGCTTTCTGGTTACCATGATATGAACTGCTGTGCTCCCCACATCCCACCATGATATGAACTACTATGCTCCCCACATCCCACCATGATATGAACTGCTGTGCTCCCCACATCCAGCCATGATATGAACTGCTGTGCTCCCCACATCCCGCCATGATATGAACTGCTGTGCTCCCTTTCTCTTCTGTGCTATTCTTTCTATTGTATTTTGGTAAATTTCCACATGGTGAGTTGTTCTTTTATGGAGCATCTGAGCATCCTGGGTAAATTCCTCTGCTTCCTCACATTGGCTGCCGTTCTTGAAATGTTTGATAGTGTTCATATCTTCACTCAGTAGCTCAAAGGATTCCCATATTCACGTTCCTATTAAGCAGACATCCAGTCATAACCCCCAACCCAGCCGTCAGAGACTGGAAATTTGCCATTCTAAATAGGTGAAATTATCAGCAGGCATTTGGTTATAACTAATAGGTAAAGTTGATGTTTCTCTTTATTTCATTAAAAATGGCATTCTTTTGTTGGCCTGTATCACCAACATCCTGTGTCTGGGATCTTCTGTGTTTATAGTCAACAACCCTCCTCCATTTCCATGAAAAATATGTGTGTGGGAGATTACATGGCATCTATAGGGCTGGGGGAAATTTATCTGAAGTTTCCATAAGTAAAATTACAGTAAAGACCTCTTCGCCTTTTGCTAATTGAAAATAAACTGCTCTCCTTTGGAGAGGGCCTTGGCCCTCTGAGGGCTGCCATGGAAACAAGCTCACTAGAGGCTTCAGCAGCTGCTCAGACATTTAATTTCGCCCACAGCAAAATGCACTCTCTAAGTGCTTATAATATAAATGGGCATTAGAGAGGAACTCCGTGCATATTCTGCTAAGGGCAGGCCTCAGTTTCTTTCTCTTTGAAGATTCCCATGTGGAATGTTTTGGGTGGGGAATCTAAGGAGCATCATTACAAACAGCTTCAAAACTGATCAGGAAGACTATGGAGGCATATCTTCAAGAAAGGAAAAAAATGGTAAATCTGCACCCGGAAAAAAACCTGGGGAGTCTTATCAGGAAGAGATGACTCGAAGACTCTAGGAAAAACAGTTACAACCTGGCTTACCTTCGTCCTAACCACCACGCCCTGCTTTGATGCTGGGATAACCCAGTCCTTTGTCCAACACAAAACAGAGCGATGACACTTCCAACTCAGACGGAAAAGAAAGAACAAGGTGACAGGAGGAGGGGGACTCTCGGAATAGAAAGGCAGAGCTGGACATGGTGTCTTCTCCCTCCCTGCAGTTCCCAGACCTCCTAGACGGTTCGTACAGCCTTCAGGACTGCAGGAGAAATGAACAATCGGGGTCTAACACTTGGCATGCCAGAAGAGGGAATTATATCCAACAGCGTAGGGGCGATGTGTCCATAGAAGCTGGTGACAAAGGCAGACCCAGAACCAGTTACCCCAACTGATCCCCTCGGCAACTCCTCCCACTGGGCTCCTCCCATCTACCCAGCACCCAACCATAAGGTCAAAGTCTCAGTTCCCAGACTTTCCCGTGCCAGTGTTTCTACACAAGCTCTAGCCCTCATCACCTTGATCCAACACAAAAGAAAAGGCAGGTCTATTTCTGTGCCAAGACCTGGGCAGACGTCTTGAACAGCCTATAAGGTGGTGGAAATGCTAGTTTCACAGATGATGGAGAGGAGGCATGGGGACTAGGAGAGTCGCATTGACGTGAAGAACCAAGACTCAGCTGTTTATCTGTCGGGTTCCAGGTCCATGCTCATGCTAACATTGTAGCCATAAACCATTGCAACCACCGTCAGGTTTATTACCTTCCCATTGTAGACCATCCCATTCTCTGAAGCCAGATTCTTCTTCTTTAGACTTGTTTTTCACCCCATCACTGCCTCTTCTAAAGCATTCTGTCATCACAAATGTCCACAGTCTGGCCCCACTGACAGGTCCAGCCTTGTCTCTGGGTCTCACTTGCTGCATGGCTGATGATATGTAGCCCCAGCCCACTCTGAGCATGTCTTCCTCCCCTTTCTTTGTCTTCTCTCTGAAACCCTCAGCACTGGCTCTTTTGTATCCTCTTTGACTACCTGACTGTCTATTAAGTCCTCTGTACCTCCAATTGCCTGCTCTGAAGTGTGACTCTTAACTGTACAATCCTGGGTAAGTTTCTCAACCTTTTTGTGCTTCAGTTTCTAAAAACAACATGAGGCTAATTATAACTTCTATGTCAAAGAGTGTTGGGAGGATTATGTCAGTTAATACAGAGAAAAAAACCCACTTGGAACAATGTGTGGAACAGCGTGATAACCCAAGAAACATGAACTAGTCCTAGCATTCACTGTAGGCATCTAGTACTAAGACCACTGATGGGGGCAGAGCCGAGTAAGCAACAGTCAGACTTTCTCCCGGCCCAGTGAAGACCGCAGGCATGTCAGTCCACAATCCCAGCCTACTACTTTAATGCTAGAACGGAAGCAGGAACTCGGAGCAGCAGCAGGAGATGGAACCAAGTGTCTAGAGTCCAGTAAGGTTACAGTAAAAATGTGTTCCCAAACTAAGGAGACTCAGGCTTCCTTCCCAGTGGCACTGTCACACAAGGGTCGCCAGGAAAGCGAGTGGCTAGAGCTCACATCCGTGTAAAGTGAAGCTGGGAGAGAAGCTGGGACCAAGTGCCATTAGGAGCTTCTTGAGACTGTAGGCAGAGGGATTCCCACCCCAGACCATAATGATCTCAGTCTCTTTGGGACTCCTTGCGCATTTTACCAGTGCAGCACTTACTGGCTCTTCAGTATTTTTCTGAGTTCCAAGTAGCCCATGAAGGGGTTCTGAGACACTTCACAGAAAAGCCTCCAGCAGCCCTTCTCTGCGGCTTCTTAGTCTAGACTGACATCTTTACCCCCAGTAACTCTGCTACTTCAGCCACAACTAATTAGGCAGGGGATTGACACCTGCTCCACCTCATCCTTGGCCAGGGCCACAGGAGGTGCCCAGAGCAAAGCCTGGCTCTGTGGCAGCCCTCCATCCTGGAAGCCAACTGTCTGTACAACCAAACTCCCTCTCTCAGGAATTCTGAATATGAGACACGGTGTGTGGGGGGGGGGCGGACACGGACGGACAGAGGCAATGAAAGCAGAAAAGCTCGCCTTGAAGGAGGCAGCGAACAGAAGGCATTAACCAAACCTGCAAGGAAGAGCCAGCGCATCAGTGGCCCCAGAACAGGAAACGTTTAGACTCAGAACGCTGCTGGCTGAGGGAGCTGACTGAGGAAAGGAGACCCAGCCACGCCTTGTTCTCAGTCTCCTTGTTTCTAAATTTCTTATTTCTCTGAATACCTTCAAATGGAACCCAGAATACTCGGAACGAGTTCATTGTCCTTGCAACCAGAATCAGTCTGGCAATGTAATAGGCACTTGTTCTTCTGCTCTCCTTCAGGGTAAGGTCCCACAAGTGCTTTCTTGTGGACAGTCAAGCACTGACCTAAAAGCAAAAATGAGCATGGCTTAGTCTAAGAGATTTCCCAGATTTTATCAGAGAGCACACAGGCGGCTTGAGAGAGGAAGTATCGAGACATAGGGCAGAACTGGGGGGCGGGGAGAACTGGGGGGCGGGGCTAGCTGTAATGAGGACACTGGGTTAGAGATTAGAAAAATACAAGCTGGGGATAATGTTAAATGCCTGTGGCCCTAGCACCTAGGAAGCGAAATCAGAAAGAGCAGGAAGTCAAGACCAAACTATGCTACTAGAAGGAAGAAAGGAAGGAAGAAAGGAAGGAAGGAAGGAAGGAAGGAAGGAAGGAAGGAAGGAAGGAAGGAAGGAAGGAAAGAAGGAAGGAAGGAAGGGAAAAGGAACAGAAAGACAGGAAAGATCAGGGTGAGGTTGCTAGATAAAATGTAACTTCATCCAAAACATATTGTTGCCTCCAATATGGACTCTCTTTTCTGTTACTATAACAAAATACCTGAGAGTAGGTGCTCATAAACAAAAGAATTCATTTGGATCACAGTTTCCAGGATGAAACAAACAACAAAGCATTAGCTTGCTGAAAACCCCTTGGATGCATCACCCCATCAGGACCAACCTGCAGCATATGACCCACTATGGAAGAAACCACATTTCAACCACAGCATTATCTCAATGATAAAAGTGGATACAAAAAATCTGGAGACTCAAACCAACTCCCCTCAGCAAAATTTACTGACCAAGAAAGAAATCCATTTCTCCAGGTACACTCACCCAACCCAAACCATAAAGAAATTCACACAAACAGCACAATCTGCAGGGGTGTCCAGCCTTTTGACATTGTAGCACGATACTGTCATCTACAAAGGTGTTGAACCACATGCAAGGTACAGCTGTCCCAGGGTTCATGTAACCCATGGGCCACAGACTGGACACACCTGCTAGTGCCTAGATGGAGGATCCCATCCCCAAGAGCAACTTCTCCAGCCTTAAGACTGACCACATGCACACACTGGAAGACAAGCCAGGGTGGCTTTTCAGAAAGTATATGTGTGGTGAGACCCACTGAGCCTCCCTCTCTGCCTCTGTATGTGAGTCTGTCTCTCTGTCTCTGTCTCTCTGTCTCTGTTTCTCTGTCTCTCTCTCTGTCTCTCTCTCTCTGTCTCTCTCTGTGTGTCTATGCCTCTATCTATCTATCTATCTATCTATCTATCTATCTATCATCTATCATCTATCTATCTCCCCTCAGGAAAAAAAAAAAGAAACTATCTCTACAGAGGTTATCTTGTAGAATGACCCCTACTATACCTGGCCCAAGTTTCACAAATATCTGCTTCTACTGACCAAAGATGGACACTGAGAACTGTCCAGAAAGACTTATAACCTGAGATCCCCAGTTTCAGAACATACAGAACTGCAATGAGAATCCAGAACCTGGCCTCCAAATCTTCCTCTGCTTCATGCTTACCTTCTCTTTCTTCTTAACTGATGCTTTCTAAGATCCTGTGTCTTCAAAAGATCAGTGGTTATGGGGCCAATTCAAAGACTGGAGACTTCAAAGGAAGGAATTTTGTGCTCACCCCCACCCTCTCCCACGTTCCCACTGGCTGTTTGTATCACCTCTTCACAAGCAGAAAAGAAAAGGCCTTCACGTGTGATTCCTGCTCACATCGCTGCGGGGTTAATTGGGTTCCTAGGCAGCTCCCAGCACCATCTGCTCACACTGCCTTCTCCCAGACTGGCGGGGAAACTCATACTGCTTTTCATCCTAACTCAAAGAGATTCTCCTGCAGGAACCTGTGCAGGTGGGGGGGGGGGCAGAGTCTCCTGGGAAGTGAGCAGGGAGAAAAGCACGGGACGTCCTCGGTGACACCAGCATCCCCAGCACAGTGCCAGGAGTGCTCAGTAGGATGTAGTTCTCTTCTAGTCTGCCAAATTTGATCCAACTCCAACCCAAACTTCTCCGGAACAAAATGACCGTCTCCTTGGTGCCTGAGATTGACCACAGGAAGTATGAGAGCCTGAACTGCCTGTGACTTCCTCTCGTCTCGGTCCCCTGCTGTGTCTCTTCCTCTTGTTCTTCTTGGCTCTTTCCAGTTTTCAGCCCTGTGAAGTTCACTTTTCAGGCCTTGGTTCTGCACTGCTTTCTGGACATCTTGTCTGTTCCTGCCTCATTTTCCCTGATTAGCCCTTCGCCCTCTTGCCTCTTGTTTCTCTGGGTTTTCTTCCTCTGTCTTATTGTCTCCTCTCTATCTAACGTAGAAGAAGAACCAAAATGGCAAGGCTGGAGTAACATTCAAGAATGTTAGCAACATGGACCACACAGCTTTTCAGTCACAGAACTACTGGCTGAACTGGGGATAGGGATACAAGGTTCTCTGCTTTTCTGACTAATAAGGGATGAGAAGAGGGAGAGAGAAGGGCACAAGAGCAGGTGCATGGCAAAACCCTCAGCAGAGTCATGACTACGGTTAATTCATCAGTACAGAAGCCCCGTCTTTTGTTCATTAGTACAGCTCCATAAGACTGTGCACACTGAGCGGGAAAAATAACACCAGTTCTGACATTGCAGATTAACCTAGGTCTGCAGAAGGGCAGTGTTTCAGGAGCCAATGCAGCACTCTGAGCTGGCCCTTACTGAACAAACCACAGAACACCAACAACAAACCAGCCACTCTAGGACAAAGTGAAACTCCGTACTTATGCCCAATCATGACAAAAATACCAACACTGCCCAAAGCACAAAGATGTCCAAGCGCCCCCTGTTGTACTGACCCCTCTTCTTCACCAGTTAAAGCCACCACCTTATTCAGCCTCTCCTCCGCGCAGAGAATTATGGCGTCCAACCACAGGAGCCTCCTGCTTCCTGAAAACCTCCAACCCCAGTTCCTCACTCCTTCCCCCAAATTACCAAATAAGCCAAAATCCTGCCATAGGCCTGTCTTTCTGCTGCTGTAACTGAAAGCCACAAGCTGGGTAGTTAATAAAGCACAGCTATTTATTTAGTTTGTAGTTCTGAGCATGGAGCTAGCACAGCAGCATCTGGTAAGCATCTTTAGGGCCATGTCATGGCAGAGACCACACTGTAGGGAGACAGAGGAAAAATGCTTACTTAAATTGTGTCTCCTTATTTGGGGACAAGGTCTCCCTTGCAGCCTATGGACACCTGGAATTGGCGGATCTGCCTCAGCCTCCTGAGTGCTGGCATTACAGGTGTGCACCGCACACAGCTCTTTTCTTACAAAGCCACTAAGGCATCAGTCCTAATTATCTCCCTAAGGACCCACCTCCAAGCATGACTTTAAGGATTGTTTCGAACATGTGAATTCTACCATAGTAAGGTCCTTCCTAACTCCCTTCAGCCTCTGCCATTGACCAATCTTCTCCACCTCAACTAGCAATAAAGAACTTGTTCAAACCAAGCTGTGCTCTGGTCTTTGGCTGGAGGTCAATAATAAGCTATGAATTTGTGTCCTCCCCAAAGTCTTGATGTTACTTAAGGGTGGGCAAAGAGGACCTCCCCCTTCAGTGAGGAGAGCCAGTCAAGTTCCCCGTGAGTAAAGAAGTTTCTGTTCTCCATGTTATCCCCTTTTCAGGCTTTAATCCTAGACAACTTCCAAGAAACAAGCGTAACAAAGAAAGTAACCTCTAGCCACAAAAGAGTAACACTGTGACTTCTGGATCTAGCAAGAGAGACCCTAACCTTACCAAGAGAGCCCCACCTTAAAAAGCCTTCCTTAAGCAGAAAGAAAATACATGCGTTAGATAAAGATGGATTTTTTCTGCACATTAGATACAGATAGATCTTTCTGCCTATTTGGAAGTGGGATGACCTCATAAGTCATGACCTCCTATTTGGAAGTGGGATGACCTCATAAGACTCTCCAGGAGTCCTGGGATGGTTTTAAAGCATCTGCCATTGCTGCTTGCTTCTCTGCCTCAGCCCACTTCCACCCAGAGCTGGCTGACAAGCTGATCAACACAGGTAGGTTATAGATTCCAGGGTGGGTGGGCAAGCGAACAAACATGATCCTGTTTACCTCCACTGCTCATTTTTCAAGTCTGGTTCGGCCTTGGTTCCAGAGTAGCAGCAGGCACTCTGTTCCCTGTCAAGATTGTCTTCAACTAACATGAAGGGAAAAGCTTGGAACCAACAAGAATGTACTAATCCATCAGTGTTGGTGTTGGGTGACACAAACCATGGCTGCCTTTCAGAACAACGTCCCCCTCAGGTAATCCAGTTTCAGGAGGCTGACTGTCCATATGATATGCCCAAATCCATGTAATGAGTCTTCTCATATAGTAGTTGTATAACACACTACTTCAAAAGGATGCATAATTGCCAGACAACAAATTAGTCACAAACCAAAATTGAAGATTGCTCTTAAATTATTCAAGATGCTGGGAAAATACGTACACAAAACAGATCAATCAAACGAATCAAATACATACCCTGCAGTTTTGAGATAATTAGGTGAGACAAATTCTGCAATTGAACACTGGCAAGTTTTCTTCCCACTGAGGGGTATCAGAAAACTTGGAAAAATTAAATTGTGGCTTCATATCACAAAATGGAAGGCTGTACTGTGAGCATTGGATATCAGTAAACAGAATTACAAAGTTTAATAGAATCATAATGTAAACCTTAGAGAATCACCATCTTGAAAATAAAATAGTGGTTATCTCCATATGTCATCTTATCTCTATCGAGGAGCCACTAACTGTTTCAAAGTTCTTACAGGTAGGACCAGCACCTGCAGAGGCTGGGGCAGAGCTTTGGTGCCCCCAATCCCTGTGGTCCACAGTTTAATCTAAGAAAACAGAGCAGCTGGCAGGTGTTGGGATGAAATGCCAGTATGCAAAAAGACCATTTCCTCTGTGCTCATTAAAAAGATACATTAATTGGGGTACCTGAAGTGCTATAACAAACCCCAAATTTCCAAGGGATTACTGAAATGAAGTTTCTCACTTAAATAACAATGAAAGTGTTGTGACAAGTAGGTAGACTTCTTCTGTCCACTGCAGGAGACTTCTGACTTTGTTGTCTAGAATTGTTCTGCCCTGATCTACCCAGATCAATTAAATCATCCCTGGGGATGAGCTCTGAGTGAGGAGTTGCCCACTTAGAGCTTGTGGAACAAGAAAGAGGCAGAAGTGTACCAGCTCTTCAAAGTCCTGTCCTAGAGCTGGGCCTCCCTGCTCATGGTCCATGACCAAGAACTCAGATGCAAGTAGGGGCAGATAACCGCTGACAGCATTACCCCTCCCAGTCATATCCCCACCACACAGAAGAACTGGTGAGTGACCAACTGTCTTAACAGAGTACATGCAAATGACTAAGAGGTAGAAATGAAAGAGGAGAAAAGAGACAAGGGTTAGGAGTGACAGAAGTAGAGAGATCCATGACAGTTGAAAAGTCGGGTATCACTCAGGTCCCTCACCTGGCTCCATCACTCACCTAGGAATATGAACTCCAAGCCCTGTCCAGCCCTATACAGTTTTTTCTTTCCTAGACATATGTCAGTTTTATTTGGGGGTTAGTTTGCATATTGAATATTCTCTCTCTCTCTCTCTCTCTCTCTCTCTCTCTCTCTCTCTGCATCTGTTTATGTGTATGAGGATGCACATTGTGGGGATGAATATACACACATATACGTGTGCACGTGAATGTCAAGAGTCAACCTCATCATTCCTGAGATCCTGTTTTTTGAGG
>CABHPH010133556.1:0-23634 GCA_902168325.1 Peromyscus nudipes
GCTGCCGGCCGATTGAACCCAGTTTCTCAACTGGCTTTTCAAGTGTGTTTGAATCTGGCTTTTATGTTTATCCTGAGGATGGGGGTGCTATGGGGTGAATGTTGATGAAAATGAGTCTTTGCCTGCAAGGGGGGGGGGTAGATTCCTGATATCAAGTGAGTTCCTCGTCTGATTGGACCCACAGAAGAATGTGACCAGAGGAATGATGTCCACGACTATCCGTTGTCACTTGTTTCATTTTTGACATTAGTGACTTTTCTCTTGTCTAGGACAAAATACTTGACAGAAGCAGCTTGGAGTGGGGGGTTATTAAGGCCCAAAGCTACAGTCCACCACAGCAGGAAGGCATGGTAGGATTCATGGCATCAGGAGCATCAGCCATGACTGCTCATTTCTTGGTGGATCAGGAAAGAGAACTCAGTCCAAAACCAGAGTCAAGCTATAACCCTCAAGGCCCACTCCAGTGGCTTAAGTCAGCCAGCTAGGCCCATGTCCTGAAACAGTGCCACCAGTTGGGGATCAGGGGTTTAAACACATGAGCTTGTAAAGGACATTTCACCTTCAAACCATTATAATTGAGTTTTGATAGTTTGAGATAGTCTTGTCATGTAGCCTAGGCTAGCACGAACTTATGGTCCAACTATCTCTGATTCCTGTGTGCTAGGATTAGTTACAAGTACATGCTACCACATCTGGTTCCCAGCACTGTAGCCAGAAGCCTCTCTGGGTCCAGACGAGTCTCTCCCACTTGAGTCCCGCAGCCGCTTGGTCCCAAGTAAACACATAGAGGCTTATATTACTTACAAACTGTATGGCCTATGGGTTAGGTTCTTGCTAGACAGCTCTTATAACTTAACCCATTTCTATTAATCTATATGGTACCGGTCTGTGGGCATCTTGCTCCTTCAGTGGTGGGCTGGCGTTTCCACGACTCCGCCCTTCTTCTCTCTGTATCTCTACTTGGATTTCCCACCTGGCTGTAAGCTTTCTTGCCATAGGCCAAAAGTTTTATTTATCAACCAATCAGAGCAACACATCTCCAGAGCATACAGAAAGGCATCCCGCAGTGCAGCACTGAGCCAGTTGAGATAGAATAAGCATTCCAAATTTGAACTTTCCTGGCTACATAGATCATTCCAGGTTAGCCTGGTCTATGAAATGAGATCCTGACTCCAAAAAAAGTGGGGGAGGGGCAGGCTGGAGAGAAGACTCAGCAGGTAAGAATATTGCTCTTGCAGAGATCTGAAGTTTAGCTCCCAGCATCCACATCAGGAGATACAACTCTAACTTTAGGGATTTGTCTTTTTTTTTTTTTTTTTTTTTTCAAGAAAGGGTTTCTCTGTGTAGTTTTGGTGCCTGTCCTGGATTTTGTTCTGTAGACCAGGCTGGCCTCGAACTCACAAAGATCTGCCTGGCTCTGCCTCCTGAGTGCTGAAATTAAAGGCCAGTGCCACCACCACCTGGCCTTAAAATATGTAGCTCAGGCTGGTCTCGAACTCGTGATCCTACTGCGTCTGCCTCCTTCAGCAAATCCTACTGGCCTGTGCCAACACAACAGGCTGCCACTCTTTTAGCTTCTGTAGGCACCCACCCACACATACTAACATGCACATACACAGAGATACACAAATAAGAATAAACACAAACAAAAAACAATTAAAGCCGGGTGGTGGTGGCACATGCCTTTAATCCCAGCACTAGGGAGGCAGAGGCAGGCGGATCTCTGTGAGTTCAAGGCCAGCCTGGTCTACAAAACGACTTCCAGGAAAGGCACGAAGCTACACAGAGAAACCCTGTCTCGAAAAACAAAAAAAAACAAACAAAAAAAAATTAAAAAAGCCAGTGTGAATCCCAGCCCTTGGGAGGCAGAGGCAGGTGGATCTCTGTTGTTTTTGCTCTTTGGCTCTTTTGGAGGCTGTACCACCCAGCTCCCAAATAAATACACAGAGGGGATTCTTTGTTATGAATGCCTGGCCTTAGCTTGTTTTGTTTCTAGCCAGCTTTTCTTAAATTATCCCATCTACCTTTTGCCTCTGGGCTTTTATCTTTCTATGTACCTTTCTTTACTTCTTACTCCATGGCTGGCTATGTAGCTGAGTGGCTGACCCCTGACATCCTCCTCTCCTTCTTCTCTTCCCAGATTTCTCCTCCTATTTATTCTCTCTGCCCGGCAGCCCCGCCTATCATTTCTTCTGCCTAGCTATTGGCTGTTCAGCTCTTTATTAGACCATCAGGTGTTTTAGGCAGATAAAGTAGCACAGTTTCACAGAGTTAAACAAATGCAACATAAAAGAATGCAACACATCTTTGCAACATTAAACAAATTTCCACAGCATAAACAAATGTAACACATCTTAAAATAATATTCCTCAACAGATCTCTGTGAGTTTAAGTCCAGCCTGGTCTACAAAGCAAGTTCCAGGACAGCCAGGGCTATACAAAGTAATCTTGCCTCAAAAAACAAACAAACAAACAAACAAACAAACAAACAAATATGTGTTCTAGAGATAGGCTACCTGTACTAGCTGAAGGGCCTAAAGGTCTTGCCTGATCTCAGTCATACAGATAGGATAGAGGTCATTTGTGCTATTAGCCACCTCTGGTCCTGGTTGTGGGAGCTTGGGGAGCCCCTGGCTATAAGGTTCATTTAGATTACTAGCGACCTCTGGTCCTGGTTGTAGGAGCTTGATATGGCCTGGTCCAAAAGATAACACAGATCACCAGGCTATTAATCACATCCAATTTCCAGCTTTCTGGATGGAAGAACAGGTTTTTCATCTTTCCCATTGGAAAGACAATCCTGTTTGCTTAACATTCCTAATTTCTCTGGAGATCTGTGGGTGTGAAGATCTTCATGCTGTGCTCCTAAAAATCACTATCTTCACCACCACTACCATCATCATCATCATCATCTAATTTGGAGGTCATTAGATGAATGTGCTGGCATGTTATGATCCTAATTCCTACATGAATAGACTCCTCCAAAGCTGAGTATAATTGGTAAAGTAGAAATACAAACTGTAGGGGCTGGAGAGATGCCTCAGTAGTTACGAGCGCCGACTGCTCTTCCAGAGGTCCTGAGTTCAATTCCCAGCAACCACATGGTTGTTCACAACCACCTGTAATGAGATCTGGTGCCCTCTTCTGGCCTGCAAGGACACATGCAGACAGAACACTGTACGTATAATAAATAAAAATAAATTAAAAAAAAAAAAAAGAAATACAAACTGTAGCAGTCAGAAACTGCAAGCTAGTTTCTGCCTAGGGATTATCCACTTTATCAATCAAAACAGTTTTCCTCCTGCTTCCCCTCTTCCTCCTTCTTCTCTTCTGTCTCTCCTCCCTCTCCCTACTCTCCTCCCCAGACTGGGTCTCATTATAGCTCAGACTGGCCTCAAACTTGCTATGTAGCCAAGGATGCCCTTGAACTCCTGGTCTTCCTGTCCATTCCTCCCAAATGCTGGGACTACAGATGTGTGTCAGTCTCATCCTATTAAGATAGCTCTCCTGTGGGGGGAGGCAAAGGTATTCCTGGAGCAGATGCAGAAGACAAAATTCTCACTATCCAAGAGGTCATCTCAAGGGCAGTCCAAGAAAGCAAAGACCATGTTACCACACACAACAAAAACACCATTTGGGAGACTGAAAGTGCCCAAGCCAGAGACCGGCCAATTTCCAGGACCAGATGGGTATAGGAGGAGCCTGTGAATGCAGAGATGAGATTGGTGTAGGAGACAGTGAAGGCTGAGGAGAGAATGACATTTCAGATTGGGACATCTCCCTATGACAAGCTCCCCAGAGACTTGGCACAGGTGAATAAAATATCCCTGTGCCCTCATGACCTGGGTTCCCAGGTTGTTCTGTTGGCCATATGACCTGGGCCAACTATCTCTCCCCCTTGAATGATAGAGACTAAAGAGAATACTCTTGGTGGCCACTGAGATAAAGGCTCTGCATGTGAAATAAGGGGGACAGAGACCGTTCAGATCCATTTTATTGTGAATCACAGCAAAGCTTGTCCACGTAGATGTAGGCTGGGCAAGAACCCCGGCTTTTTACTCTATTGTAGACATAGTTTCTCATGGGCCACCAGTTTGCAAATAATGACATGGAGACTTCTTATTAATTATGAAAGCTTGGCCTTTAGCTTAGGCTTGTCTCAACTAGCTCTTATAACTTCAATCAACCCATTTATATCAATCTGTGTTCTGTCACGTGGTGTTACCTCTCTTCCATCTTGCACCTCCGGTTTTTTCTCTGTCTCTCCTGGCATCTCCCATGCACCTATTCATCTCCTCCTTCTCTTCTCTCTGCTGTAAGTCCCACCTATACCTCCTGCCTAGTTATTGGCTGTTCAGCTCTTTATTAAACCAATCACAGCACTATATCTTCATACAGTGTACAAATATCCCACAACAGTCCACAAGTGGGCTGCAGTCACAAGCTCACAGATCACTGCTGGTTCTACCCTGTGATGCCCCGCCACATGACCAGTGACACAAAAGACAAAGAACAATGACCATAACTGTATGGAAAGGACCAATAGAAGCAAGAGTTCTCACGATGGAATCACCCAGATACTCCCACCAATCTAAATTTAGAGAGAGAGACAAGGGGAGGTTTGTACATGGGCGTGTGTGTCCAAATGAGTGTGTGTGTGTGTGTCCAAATGAGTGTGTGTGTGTATGTGTGTCCAAATGAGTGTGTGTGTGTGTGTGTGTGTGTGTGTGTGTATGTGTGTAGACTAGAGATTGGCAGCTGGTATCTTCCTCACTTTCCACTGTTTTGGGTTTGTTGTTGTTGCTGTTGTTGTTTGTCTGAGACAGGGTCTCATCATCTAGCCTAGATAGTCTGGAACTCAGAGATCTGCCTGCATCTACTCCCCAAGTACTGGGATTAAAGTGTGTGCCACCCTTCCCTGCTGCCAGGTTAGCTGACTCAGAGAGGCCTGGCTGGCCAGTGAGCCCCAGGGGCCCCGGTCTGCTGTGTGCTGTGCTGGGATTAGAGGCGTGTTTGGCCACACCTGGCTTTTCCAGGACACTAGGGATTGAACTCAGGTCCTCACGCTTATGGTGCAGGCACTTTACTGACTGTCATCCCAGCCCCAAAGACAGGTTCTTACCGTTCTTCCGCTGAATCCCAGAGCCATTTTCCGGGTAGAGCTGGCTCTGGACATGGCATGCTGACATGCAAAATAGTTAAAGTGTTTTAAAAGGGAGTGAGATGTCGCTCAGTGGTAGAGCACTTGTCTAGCGTGTGTCTGAAGCCTTGAGTTAAACCTCTGTTACCACAAAAATAAAGTTAAAAATATTTTTAAAATTTCAATTCCTGGTTTAAAAAAAATTACAGATGTCTCAAAGGTTAAGTGAATGTTCTCCTCTTCTGGAGACCCCAGTTCAATTCCAAGCACCCACATAGTGTTTCACAACTGCCTGTAACTCCCTTTCTAGGAGATTCAACTCCCTCTTCTGATATCTGCTGCCTCCTGCCCATGAATGGTACATATACATATACTCAGACACATTTACATACACATTAAAAAAATTAACAAATAAGCAATTTTTAAAAAGTTTTTCAAGACAAGGTCTTTCTGTGTAGCCCTGGCTGTCTTGGAACTTGCTCTGTACACCAGGTTGGCCTCTAATTCACAGAGATCCGCCTGCCACAACATTTGGCGGCCAACATGGGGCTTGAAAAGAAAGGGATCTGGACACTCTTAAGGACAGGAAGTAAACAATGTGCTCTCAGGATAAGAGAACTCCAGATTTTGGCATGGTCATGGGGAGTTTAAACTCCTATCTCAGGAGCAATAAAGTGTGCAGCTGCTAAAATGCTTGTCAAAAGAAAAAGTTAGTAACTGCACAGTCATTGCAAATATCAAAGGTAAGAGTAGAATGGCTCTGAGACAAAGAAAAAATCAAGGAAAAAAGGCCCTTCTCAGTAGAGAAAAGGGAAGGAAGGAAATAAAAAGGGGCATTTCTCTATGGAAAAAGGAGAAATGTTTAATCAAGAAAAAAAACTTTTCTTGGTTAAAAAGAAAGGAAAATGTTAAATTAAGGTCTAAAAATTAAAAGGCCCCATAAACAAAAAATAAAGGAAAGGAAAAAGCCTCTTCCCAGTAGAAATAGAGGGAGAACAAAAGGCTCTTTCCAATAAAAGAAAGAAATCAAGGCTAGCTGGAACTCAGGGCTCTCTGGATGCACTCTGCCTGACAGCGGAGAGCTGCGGCATCCGAATTACATGATGATGAGTGGGGCTTCACTGCTGCAGCCTGAGCTGGCACGGCCGCCTCTGAGCTTAGAATTTCCTTGTTTATTTGCTTAACTTTGGTTTAAATTTTTTTGTTTTTTCCCTCAGATTGGAAAAGGTAAAATGCAGTTGTGGTCAGGGCATAAAGTACTAAGTCAATGCTGTTTGAATTTCCAGAGGTATTAATCATTCATTATATGGAGGATGTTCTCTTCTCTTGATTGTCTAATTAATTTTAAATGAATGTTTAATTTTCATAGTAAATGAACTAAAGGAACAAAATTCATGATTTTAAACTATATTATTGGATATGCTCTCTTCTGTTGATCATTACTGAAAATTTGGCTCTGCTCTTCAAGTTACTTTCTGGAAATTCTTGGTTAAATTTTATAAAAATGTAATACCCAAAACAGATTGGGTTGTTAGCTTATTAGATAATGTGGCTACTAAGGCAAAAGCTCATAAAAAATAATCTCTTACTGATACAGAGCCCACAAAAATTATTTTTTCACTAAATAAAATACAGGTAAATTGTTCCACATTGTTAATAATTGGCAAATTACATTAACATGTTACTTGGGATCTGTAGAAAAGGATCCTCTTTTTAAGATTTTATAAAAATACTCCATAATATTGCCTAAAGTTACCTCTTAAAATCCTATAGAGATTGTTTTTAATGCTTTTATAGATGGCTTGTGTAAAAAGAACTGTACAGGGCTGGAGAGATGGCTCAGAGGTTAAAAGCACTGACTGCTCTTCCAGAGGTCCTGAGTTCAATTCCCAGCAACCACATGGTGGCTCACAACCATCTGTAATGAGATCTGGTGCCCTCTTCTGGACTGCTGTCATACATGCTGTATACATAATAAATAAATAAATCTTAAAAAAAAAAAGGTTTGTGTTTAAAAAAAAAAAAAGAACTGTACAGATGAAAGTTGGTGATAAAATTGCTCACTTGTTATTACTCCGATGTTTTAAAGGTAAAACGACTCCAATATGTAGAACAAGAGGTTTTGAAAATACTAGAAAAAAAGGCATTTTGGCAAACTGTTATTAGTGACCAGAGGCCAAAGCTAAAATTACAAGTGAACAACGGCATTGAGATTGCAGGTCTAGTGGACCCTAAAGTGTATCTGTAATTTCACAAGAATCTTGAAATCCCACTGGCCTTTACAAGAAGTCTCCACTCAGTTTTTAGGCATTGAAATATTATCTCAGGTGAAACCGAGTGTAGAGTGGATTAAATGTATAGGGCCTAAAGGACAAGTAGGGATATTAAAGCCTTATGTAGCTGATATAGCCATGAATTTGTTGGGGGGGAGATTTATTACAATGGGGAACTCAAATTAATATTCCTATAATTTCAGAAACAGCTCATAAAATGATGTTAAAAATGCGATATGTTCCTGAAAAAGGTATTAGAAAAAATTTATCAAGGAAAATCACAGGCTATACAGGTTATCCAACAGCAAGACAAAATAGGAATTGGCTATCCAAATTTGGAATAAGGGCCACTGCCAGTAACCCAACTGCTCTGCCTTTAAAATGGCTAACTAACAGGCCTGTATGGGTGGAGCAGTGGCCCTTGACTAAAGAAAAATTATAGGCAATTGAACAACTAATAAAAGAACAGTTAGATGCTAAGCACATTGGGGAAACTACTAGTCCTTGGAATTCTCCTGTATTTGTAATAAAAAAGGAATCTGAAAAATGGAGAATATTAACTTACTTGAGAACTGTAAATAAGGTAATTCAACCTATGAGACCTTTACAGCCTGGAAGTCCTTTACTTTCTTTATTATCTAAAGATTGGCCTAGTATAGTTATTGATTTTCAGAATTGTTTCTTCACTATCTCTTTACAAGAACAAGACAGAGAAAATTTTTCTTTTACTATGTCTACTTATAATAATCCCAGCCTGCAAAGAGTTATCAATGAAAATACTTCCTCAAGAAATGTTAAATGGTCCAACTTTATGTCAATATTTTGTGCATCAACCACTGGAAATGGTTCGTAATTAATTTTTTCAATCTATTATTTATCATTATATGGATGATATTTTGTTGGCAGCTTCTGATACAGATACCTTAGAAAGAATGTTTAATGTAGTACAAAAATTTTTACAATGTTGGGGATTACAAACTTCTACTGAAAAAATACAAAGAGGAGATTCTCTTAATAATTTAGGATTTAAATTAAGTAAACAGAGAATCCAGCCACAAAAGGTATAGATTAGAAGAGATCAGGTACACACTCATAATGATTTTCAAAAAATTTTGGGTGACTCAAATTTAAACAGTCCAAGACAATTAACAGCTAAGGCTGAAAAGGAATTGGCCCAAGTAGAATAAAAATTACAAAACACCTATGGGGGATCTCCTATAAACTTCCGTTGCTGGCCTTGCCCCTTTCTGTGCCGATATCGCTCCGCCAACATGGTGAACGTTCCTAAGACCCACCGGACGTTCTGCAAGAAATGTGGCAAGGACCAGCCCCACAAACTGACCCAGTACAAGAAGGGCAAGGATTCTTTGTATGCCCAGGGAAAGCGGCGCTATGACAGGAAACAGAGCGGCTATGGTGGGCAGACTAAGCCTATTTTCCGCAAAAAGGCTAAAACTACAAAGAAGATTGTACTGAGACTTGAGTGTGTTGAGCCCAACTGCAGATTGAAGAGGATGCTGGCTATTAAGAGATGCAAGCACTTTGATCTGGGAGGCGATAAGGAGAGAAAGGGCCAGGTGATCCAGTTCTAAGCTGATCTTGTTATGAAGACAATAAAATCATGAGCTTGTACTCACCTCTTACGATTTTTTTTTTTTTTGAGGAGGGAATAAACAAATTCTCTGAGTTAAAAAAAAAATGCCTATGTGGATCAGTTAGATCTCACAACTGAATGTATTTTAGTAACTTTCCTTCTACCCATTGTCCTACTATACTCTTTTTTCAGAGGGAGGATAATATTTTATAATGGATTTTCCTAGCTCACAGAGTAAAAAGTTAAAAACCTATATAGAAAAGGTTTCTGAATTAATTATATAGGGAAGAATAAGACTTTGTCAGTTGTCAGGAATGGATCCAGCTGAGATTGTAATACCCTATAGTAATGCTGAAATCATGCAATTGTGGGAGATAAATGATGATTGGCAAAGAGCTTGTAGTAATTTCTTAGGAGAAATTAACAACAAATATTTGAAAAGTAAGTGACTTCAGTTTATAAAAAGAACTGAATGGATTCTTCCCTGCATAGTGAAAAAAAGCACCCATTTCTCAGGCTCTCACATTTTATACTGATGCAAATAAATTAGGAATAGCTGGTTATTAAGCAGGAAACATTAATAAAGTAATTCAAAGTCCATATGCTTTAGTTGAAAAATCAGAGTTATACGCCATTCTAATGGTTTTATTGTAGGGTAAAAAAGGCCAAGGAAAGAACACCCTGCCCCTGACTAGATCCAAGACCTGGGCCAAGACCAGACTTGACCCCAGAACCAGGGCTTGAAATCCCACCAACCCATGAGCTTGCCCCAGAGCCAGGCTGCAGAATTTCACCAATCCCTGAGCACAGAATCCCACCAACCCCTGAGCATGAAATCCTACTAATCCCTGAGTTTGCCCCAGAATCAGGCTATAAAAATCCACCAATCTCAAGCCATCTTGGAAAGCTCTGCCCCACTCCCCCACCCCACCCCCCAAGAAATCCTATATAAGGTCTGTAACCTGTTCAGTTTGCTGCTGTTTCTCACCTGAGGCAGTCACACTCCTGTATTCTTCCTTCCCAATAAATCTCTTAAGTGAGGTTTGTTGCCCGGTGTGACACATTTGCCAGAGCAGAGCCCAGCTGTAACAACTTTTGCAAGAGCTGGAGCAGACGGGAGAAGAATAGAATTGTAACACTTTAACAGGGGAAGCTTTTGCCTAGAGGAGCAGAGTTGTTACACTCCAAGGCACCCAAGCAAGAGCTGTAACACTTCTCTGGAACTGTAACAATTTCACTGGGAAAACCCTCCCCTGCTAGAGCAGAGTTGTTACACTTGCATTGGGAACCTTTCCCCGGAGCAGGGCTGTAACCTGCCAGGCTTAGTGACTTTGTGGTATTCCTTGGCTCCCAACTGCCAGGATCCCTTTCCATCCAAGCTGCAATGCTTACATTTATTAGACTTCAATGAATCTCTTAATATAATTACTGATTCTCAATATGCAGAAAGAAATGTATTGCATGTAGAAACTGCTGAACTTATTCCTGATAATTCAGAATTAATTTTGCTATTCATGCAACTGCAACAAACAATCTGGGACAGAAATTATCCACTATATATCACTCATACTTGATTTCATACTCAATTGCCTGGGCCATTAACAAAAGGGAATGAGGAAATTGATCAATTATGATAAGAAATGTGTTGGAAGCTTCAGAATTTCATAAGGAACATCATGTTAACAGTAAAGGCTTAAAAAAATTTCCATTACCTGGCAACAAGCTAAGGAAATTATAAAAAACTGTCTTGCTTGTTCTTTGCATAATCAAGTTCCTTTACATGCAGGAAATAATCCTACAAATACATACACACACACACAAAAAAAATAAAATAAAATTTAGCAAATGGATGTATTTTACTTAACAGAATTTGGAAAATTAAAACTTATTCATCATACCATTGATACATACTCTAGATTTCAATGGACATCTGCCGTAAGTTCTGAAAAGGATGATTCTATAATTATACATTTATTAGAGACAATGGCCATAATGGGCATACTGATAGAAATTAAAATTGATAATGCCCCAGCTTATGTTTCCAGTAAAATGAAACAATTTTTTGCACCTTACAACACAAAACACATTACAGGGATACTATATAATTCTACAGGACAAGCAATTATTGAAAGATCTAATCACACCCTAAAAGAGATGTCTTTTAAACAGAAGGGAATATGAGGACCCCCAGGGATAGATCCCATAATGCTTTACTAACTTTAAAAATTTTTAAACACTAATGAAACAGGGACACCAGCTGCTGAAAGGCATTGGATTGCAGAAAAAAAAACTGCTGGATTGAGTCAGCTTGTGTATTATAAAGATGTTTGAACATCAAAATGGGAACCAGGGAAATTATTAAGATGGGGCCTAGGGTATGCTTGTGTTTCTACAGAAGTTATGGATCCCATCAAAATTGATAAAAGTCCAGCATTAGCAAGAGGAGTCTCTAGGAAGCTTTGGCTGCTGGGATGAGTGACATGACTCTGAAAAAAGAAATGCGGACAGATAATCCTCCCACCTGGGGACACATTAAAAACTGTGTGAGAAAGGGGAGATGGTGCTTGGACCAGCTCAGAAACCTTTGAACACCACAAACCTGTCCCTTGCTCTGCTATAGGTGGTAACTGTACAGGTAACCAGGGCCAACTATACATATTGGGCCTATGTTCCTAATCCTCCAATTAACACAGGAGTAAGTTAGGGAGATATGGATATCTCTGTGATGGTTAATGAATCTTCTTGGCTACCTGGTCCTTATGACAACTGAGGACCTGATAAGCCTATGGAGGAGGGTAAGGAAATTAGGGAATTACCATTTGCATGGGAAATGAAATTCAATGTCTAAATATAGCATTCTAAATGTGGCTATCTATAGTTAATTACCAAGATTATCATAATAAGTTTTATATGCTTCATGCACCTGGTTTTAAAGGACAGGAGAGTAATGCTCTCAGTTCCATAAATCTACCGTTTTGTGAGACGTGGGTTACCAACAAGGAATCTGACTGGGCACATTGGTGACAGTGTAAGAGTGAGAAACCTTGAGTGCTAATTAATATCTCCTATGGAAATGCCATTGATTGGAGCCCTTATGGCTTCCCTCAAGGAAAATATTCTCACTCAGAATTAAGATGACACAGGTATAGTTCAAATGGAATTGTAGAAATTGGTTCTACTGTTATTGAACCTATTCAATGACATAGAATTGGAATGTCAAGTCCTTTCCAACAATTTGGCAATTCAGTTCAGACTAACTTGTAAAAAATAACAAGTGCCTTCCATTCTCTTAAAGCACGGGATGGAGAGTTAAACATAGATGATAAGCATACTTTGTCTTTCAGACTAAATCAAAGCCATCCTTTATTTATTTATTTATTTATTTATTTATTTATTTATTTATTTATTTATTTTTGGTTTTTCAAGACACAGTTTCTCTGTGTAGTTTTGGTGCCTGTCCTGGAACTCACTCTGTAGACCAGGCTGACCTTGAACTCACAGAGATCCACCTGGCTCTGCCTCCTGAGTGCTGGGATTAAAGGCGTGCGCCACCACTGCCCGGCTCAAAGCCATCTTTTTATAGCATGTGTACCATTATTTGCTACTGACGGGGCCTGTACAATGGTACACTAATAATTATAGCATCACTTGTGAACACTGTACCCTTCACACCTGTCTTAATTCTAGTATGTCTTTAAATGTAACCTCTGAAAGTTTCTACGTTCTTAGAGCAAGGACAGCAGTCTGGATACTGGTGAAGATGCCGAGGCCATGGCAAGACTCACCCATGATGATGCTGGTATAGAAGCTCACTGAAAGAATATTAAGAAGAACACACAAATGTTTGGACAGGGTCTCACTCTGGTTATGGGAATTATTGCGTTGACCGCTACTGCTACAACAGTGGACTGGCCCTTCATAAAGAGATTCAGACTTTGAGTTTGTTATAGACTGATGCAAGCATTCTACAGAGGGACCCTGTTTCTTCCATAGACCCGTGTCAACAAAACCCAACACAACACCTGTCTCCTTTTCAGACTCAAATGCGAGTCTCTTACAAAACCACCCTTAGAGAGCATCCAGGAATAATGTTCATATGTCTATCTAAGCATCCCATGGCTCAGTGAAACTGACAGGTAGATTGAACATCTTAACTGGGCAATCCCAGCTCTCCACTGCCCCCCCCCTGCCTTATCACCCTTTTTGTTGGAGGATAGAGGAGGGAAAGGGATAAAGTGGTGACTGGAGGTGGGGTAGTGAGCACAGAGGGAGGCCAGGTCAAAACAGAGGCACTGGGTGTGAGCAGGTCAGGGCTGCAAGGACCAGCAGGGTGTGTCCTTCAGTGCTCCCAGTGATAATTGGAGAGAAGAAAAAGTCACCGAGGCCTCCTTCAAGCAGCCTAAAGGGAAGAAAGTATATCTCTGAGGAGCCTTACCTAGGACCAGAAGTCACTGCTGGCCCAAAGGCAGACCCCACACACTGGTGCCCATCTAGACACCAAATTCCCTCCCTCTGTCTCTTAAAAGCAAAACAAAACAAAAACCTCATTGCAATAAAATAAAACCTTATGGGAATTGTCACTAGAGAGCCAAGAAAAAAGCATTAATGTCCTGACTGAGAAGGTCTGCCCAGGTGCCATGGGGCCGTGGGGTTGGGCGTGGAATGGCCATGGCTGTGTACATGTATAGAGGCTGTTTATAATATCAGAACAATCTTGGGCTGGCGGTGGTGGCACGCGCCTTTAATCCCAGCACTTAGGAGGCAGAGGCAGGTGGATCTGTGAGTTCGAGGCCAGCCTGGGCTACAGAGTGAGTTCCAGGACAGGCTCCAAAGCTACACAGAGAAACCCTGTCTCTAAACCAAAAAAAAAAAAAAAAAAAAAAGAAGGAAAGAAAGAAAAACCCAGAACAGTCTTGGATGATGCATCAAGGTAGGATGCCTGAACAACTTGGCAAATCTCAAGTACACAGAATAGTTGGAGTTAACACCAGGTATCACCCAGGAGGGCAAGGAAATAGGCCAGTGGCTGCTGCCCATATTACCATAGGCTTTTGGATTCAGGTAAGGTGAATTAAAACTGAAATAATATCAGGATGGGGAGGTGGCTGAGCAGTTAAGAGCACTGGCTGTTCTTCCAGAGGACCTGGGTTTAATTCCCAGCACCCATGTAGTAGCTCACAATTTGCAACTCTAGTTCCAGGGGATCTGAAGCCCTCTTCTGGCCTCCACAGGCACCAGACACAAAAGTGGTGCACAGACATACATTCAGGCAAAACACCCATACAAATAAAATTAAAATTAAAAAAGAAAGTTTAAACAGATGTTTTCTTTTCTTTTCTTTTCTTTTTTTTTTTTTTCAGAGCTGAGGACCGAATCCAGGGCCTTGCACTTGCTAGGCAAGCACTCTACCACTGAGCTAAATCCCCAGCCCAACAGATGTTTTCTTGTCCTGACTGCCTGTTCCCAAATATCTGGCAGCCACTTCCCAAATTACCACACAGAGGCTTATATTAATTATAAATGCTCGGCCGTAGCTCAGGCTTATTACTAACTAGTTCTTAGAACTTAAATTAACCCATTTCTATTAATCTATGTATTGTCACATGGCTCAAGGCTTTACCTGTCCCCTGGCATGTCTTACTTCCTGGGTGGCTGGCTGGTGTCTCCCCCAACTCCTCCCTCCTTCTTCCCATCACTCTCAGTTTGGCTTTCCCATCTAACTTCCTGCCCAGCTACCAGCCTGTCAGCTCTTTATTAACCAATGAGAGTAATACATATTCATAGTGTAGAAAAGGGTTGTTCCGCAGCAGAAGAACTTGGCTTTCCTAAGTGCTCTCAAGCTGACAAACAACAACTGGCACAAGAGCGATCTGTAATGCAGAAGGAGGAAAAAGAGACAATGGGGGCTGGGGAGATGGCTCAGAGGTTAAGAGCACTGACTGCTCTTCCAGAGGTACTGAGTTCAATTCCCAGCAACCACATGGTGACTCACAACCATCTGTAATGAGATCTTGTGCCCTCTTCTGGCTTGCAGTCATAAATGCTGTATACATAATAAATAAATAAATCTTAAAAAAAAGAGAGAGAGAGAATGGAGACACACCTCGAAGTCAACATTAATAATTTTCTTCGGGGATACTACTACATCCAGGATATAAATATGAGAAGAGAAAGAGTTTGGGGGTCTGTTATAGGGTAGCCCACATGAGAAATATTGGGAGGAAAAGTTGAGAATATGTGTAAAATGGAGCAGATAAAGCTGTGATAATATAAGAAAAGGGGAGTGTTGTTTGGTGAAGTCCAGAGAGAGGGAGAGAGGCGCAGGCAGGACTCTAATTGCATGTCACAAGTGTTCATTGAACACACAGTTGGGTTCCCAGGGCTGAAGAACAAAGGACACTCAGCACCCAGAGCAAGGAAGTGCTGAGAAGCAACCAAGCCTGACAACAACCATCTTGTGGAGTCCAGAACTCTCAGGAGTGAAGACCCAGTGTCTTAGTTTTTTTCCCTGTCGTTATGACAAAAGTGACTTAAGGGAGAAGGGTTGGTTTTCCGTCACAGGTCAAGATCACCATTCATTACGGCTGGGAAGTCAAGGCAGCAGGAGCATGAAGCAGTTGGTCACATCTCAGTCACAGTCAGGAAGAGGTGGGGGATGCATGTGAGCCTGCTAACAGAGCTCCCTCCCTGCTTACATAGTCCAGAATCTCTTGTTAGGGTATGGGCGTGTCCACAGTTAGGATGCGTCTTTCCACCTCTATTAACCTAATAAGGTAGGTCACCACAGGCATGCCTGGACATCTCCTGGGTGACTCCAGATTCTGTGAAGTTAGCATTAACACTAACCATCCCACATGATGACCTTTAAGACACGGAAAAGCAAAGCACGAGACGACAGGGAATTGGGTGAGATTTGCGGGGTGGGTGACTTTCAAACAAGTTCAAAAATATTTTTTTTTGTCTTCCAGCTTCTCTGTGGAAGGGGGTGAGCTGTTGCACTGTGTGGGGGGCGGGGAGTGCAGAGGCAGTGACCCTGAGGGGCTTCCAAGGGCCAGTTAGAAGACATCATATCCCTTGTGTTAGTTCATTTTTCTCTGACAAAATGCCTTGACAAAAGCAACTTAAGAAAGGGCTCATTTTGACTTACAGTTCAAGGGTACACAGTCCATCATGTTGGGGAAGTCATGGCAGCAGAGGCAAGAGGCAGTTGGTCAGATTGTATCTGCAGTCACTTGTAATCCCAGCACTGGGAGGTAGAAGCAGGAGGATTCCAAGATCAAGGCCAGCATGAGCTACATAGTGAGACCCTGTCTCAAAATGAATAAAGAAAGAAACAGTAACAGTGAAAGACAATGCCCGTGTGACCTTAGGCCTGGGGTGTGTTTCTTAAACAAGGCCCCAAAAAAACAGTTGAGGATTTCCTCTGCACAAGGCTCATTGTTGCCCATCCGATTATCAGAGATGATTAGCTCAGAGGAAATGCCTGCAATCTCCCACACAAGAGGCTGACCTCCCACTGACCACAAAGACCACAAGAACAAAGACCTGTCTCAGCTTCTCAAGAAAGTAAAATGTGGGCTGGAGAGATGGCTCAGAGGTTAGGAGCACTGGCTGCTCTTCCAGAGGTCCTGAGTTCAACTCCCAGCAACCACATGGTGGCTCACAGCCATCTGTAATGAGATCTGGTGCCCTCTTCTGGCTTGCAGGCAGACATACAGGCAGAACATTATATACATAATAAATAAATAAATCTTTAAAAAAAAAAAAAAAAGAAAGTAAAATGTGAAGCAACGCTATGGAGAGCTTCTAGCACCGAACTACATGGCTAGAATTCACAAAGGGAAGCCGGGTGTTATGGAACACTCCTGTAGCTCTAAGCACTCACCAAGCTGGCTATGGACAAAGGTGAGCTGGAGGCCAGCCTGGGCTACATAGAATAGCCCACTCTCAAGCAAATGAGAACAAGCAGGGCCAGGAGGGTCTGGTAAAGGTGCTTGCTGACAGGTCTGAGACCTGGGTTCAACCCTTAGGACTCATGTGGTAGAAGGAAAGAACTGACTCCTGTAAGTTGTCCTCTGACCTCCACACTTATGCCATGGCATGTACACGTATGTACACACACATAGATAGATAGATAGATAGATAGATAGATAGATAGATAGATAGATGACAGACAGATACATAGAAAGATACATAGATACATACATAGATGTAATATAAACAAACAAAAAAATTAGTGAAGAGACTTTAGAGTTTAAACACAGGCTTCAAAGTACAATGGGAAAACTATCATCCGTGTTAGCATTTAGGCATCTGTACTGGCTCCCCCTTAGGGTCCTGACAGGATATACCTCAGCTGCAGCCACTAAGAGCACCCCCTGTGCACATTCGCCATGTTCCCGTATAATAGGCAGGCCTTGTACACCTCCCATCCCTCTCTCTCTCCTTTCTCTTTCCCTTCCTTGTTCCCAGGGACCAGTCCCTGCTCCCTTTTCTGCCTCCTTCGCTCCCCTCCCCTCAATAAACCTCCTACGTGGGTCCTGTTGTATGGTGTGACTCCTGTCTGCAGTCTCATTATTTTTAAAATACAACATTGGTTCCCTGACCGGGAAGGCTCTTCCAGTAGTCTGAAATGTGCTAGGACCCTGGAACCTGGTCTGCCTGCAACAGCCCTACCTTCCCACCTAACAGATCGCTGGGACTTTCCATTCAACACCAACGACTGGTAAGTTCCCCCCTCCCCCAATCCCCATTTCCCACGAATGAGGCTTTGTTTCTCAAGTACAGTCCTCGCCTTCTGGCTTTTCTTGAAGTCCTGGTACCAGGTGACTGTGTCTCACTCGGGCTCCTAGCCCATTGGCCCCTGCGTTTTTGGACGACGGTCCACTGAGCAGCTTGTGCCTCCTTGTTTGTCCTTGCTGAATTTCTGAGACGCTAGAGATTCCAGCCCTTGGACTTTTTCTACCTCACTCATGGAAAATGTGCCTACCTCCATAAGGGCCTAGACTTGGTCCCATACACCAATCAAAACAGCCGCTTACCAGCACTCCATATCCTGGTATTTTACAGGACCTTTGCAATTGCTGCCAGGGATCCGATAGATGGAAGGGGTGCCCTGCTTTCAAGCTTTCTCTTATTAAGTCCCTACTCCAAAGCAGTCTTTCACTTTCACTCTTTTGCGCTCCCCTCCCTCATACCTGCAACAAATCTGTTTCCTGATCCACTCTCTTCCACCTTCAATAAATCTGCTTTCTCATTCACCAACAACTTTGCCTTCCATTCAATACCAACAATTGGATCTGTGGTGGGGCCACCCACCTCTGACTGTTTCCCTAGATGTGAGGCTTCATTTCTTGAGCACAGTCCTCTCCTCGCCTTCTGGCTTTTCTCAAAGTCCTGGTACCAGGTGACTATGTCTCTCTTGGGCTGTTAGTCCTCGGCCTCTGTTCTTGCGATGGTATATGGAGACAGCTTGTGCCCACTCAATTCCACAGCCCATAGCCTTTATTATGACAGTCCGTTGGCTATCTTGCACCGTTCATTAGTCCTCGCTGACTCTCTGGGACACTGGGAGTCATATTCGTCTGATTTTGCTTGCTGGTATCACATGTCTTTTGGGCTCATAGCCCTTCGGCCCCCATCCCTATGCAATGGCATATGGAGAAGCCTGTGTCCTCTCTGATAAAATCCCTAGCCACTCCGCCATGACCACTCATGCACTGGCAAGACACTTAGTCATCCCAGGGCCTTATGTCCTACATAATCCTCGTACTGCATGGTCACATAATTTGTGCACTGCGTGATCATGTAATCTATGTGCATGTGTGGCGTAGCCACATAAGCCCATATGCACTTGTGTGTGTGTGTGTGGGGGATCTATAAAAGCGGGTCACACATATCTCTCCCCCCTTCCTGCACAATCTTTCAATAGGCCTAAGCACATCCCTTCTGTTCCCCTTCCCCTAATAAACTCTTATAGTGGGTTTTGTTGTACCTGTGGCTTTTCTCACACAGTAAACAGCTCCGCTTAGTGAATAACACTCTCAATTCCATGGCCCATAGCCTTGTGACAACGGTCCATTGGCTATCTGGCACCGTTATCATTGGCCCTCGCTGATCCTCTGGGACGACTGAGGTCAGTTCACTGGGCCTTATACCTCATTGTGGAAAAATGCACCTGTGGCTCCCCGCCCTGACTACTGCTGCTGACTCATGGCTTGGGTTCGTTCCCCCCGCAGCTGCTAGCACCATGCTGCATTGGGGGTGGGGGTGGGGGGTCCCTCTCTCCTGCCTGGCTGCACTGCTACTTCTCCATCTTTTTTTCCTATGTGTGAATGAAAATGTATGATTGATATGGCTATCTATATTTCTTTCTGACTGACTTTAAATGCTCAATTTATCTGTTCCTTATCTGCTCAATTTATTAAAAAAAAAAACAAAAAAAACCACATGAACATGACGTTAGGCGCCATCTTAAATAAGGTCAAAACAGACAGGTCATATGGCCTCACTGCCATCTTTACTAAGGGCAGCATGGGTGGGGCACCTGGCACTCGGTATGGAGGGAGGTTATGGAATCTCCTACCACGTATTGTTTCACCATCATTTTATGGGCCAAAGAAAAGTCCTCCAGCCTTGGCCTGCCTCTCTTAGGCTGGAGCTGTCTGGGTGGGGCAGAGGTCCAGTTGCGGCCTGGTGTTCCTTGCTCGTGTGGGTGGGCCCAGAGATGTATGCGCTTCCCTCTGGGCATCAGCGAAACCACATGCAAGCGGTATCATTCTATTAAGATTTTAAATTTCAGATTTTTAATATTAATACAATTCTGATACACTTTGGGCCACAAGCTTAGGATTTTAATTTTTTTTTTTTTTTGGCTACTCATTACCTGCTTTTCCACAATTTGAATTTCAGTACTGATTGATAATACTAATTTATCTAAATCTTTTATTTTTTCCTCACTTGTCTATTCATAAGGGTGGTATTTTTTCTCTCTCCTGGTCCTGGGACTCCTGCTCTTCCCAATTATTAAGACCATGGGCCAAAAGGCTCCAAATAAATTCATACATTTTAACTCCCATCTCTAGTCTATATCTTAGCAGGATGGCAGAAACACCAAAGCAGCAGCTGTGGACCACAACCTGCAGCGCTTTCCCTGCTACAGATGCCAGCAGAGATTCTTGTCTCTGTGATGTGGACCAGTCCAGCCAATCGTAATTGTTCCCTGCCTCTACAGCCAGGTCAGATGACCATGTGCCTGGGTTCCCTGCTTACCTTTAACTAGCCGAGTCCTCCTGACCATCTGTGCCCTGTTTCAGCTTGAAGCAGCTATGGAGAATACATTGTCCTGTGCTCTCTGTTCCCAGGACAGGCTGGAGGGCTAGGTTAGGGATAGAAACCCTGGCATAGAGTCCACCAAGAGGGTCCTTTTCCTTTCCTCAGAGGGTGCTTTTCTCAGAGTTGGGCTGCACCCTGACTCACAAGCCCCTTTTCTCCTGTTCCCATTCAGCCTTGGGATCTTTCCCCTGTTGCTCTTTGCCTTCTCAGGAGACAGATTAAGAAATAATTATTTCTATGTAAGTCATTCAGGATTATAATCTGGCTGTACTCAAAGATCAGAACTATAGCTACAGGACCTTAAAAATGGTAATAGATCCAGATATCACTGCCAACAGCTTAAAGAATGTCTCTCCTTACTCAAGGTCTATTCAGGCTTAAGAATGTGAACCTCCCTGTCCTTGCCAACTTCATTAAGCTGTAATTAACTGGGAAACCTGTATATTCAGATTCAAGTCATACATACACTCTCAAAGTTATAAATACATCTAATAGTTTTTGTTCCCCATCCTCAAACACCTGTAGAGATCTGAGAATATGGCATTTAGTATAAAATCCATGTCAACTCCTGGCAGCATCCTGTATCTCCTCCAAGATAGACAGATGGCCACAGAAGAACTTCTACCTGGAAGCTTATGGCAAGGCTGGCCACACAGCAAAAATCTGAGATCCTGTCCAGACTGTGAATAAGTGGAACAATGGAGGACCAATTGCCCCATACTGCAAAGCCAAAATGGGTCAGTCTCCCCAAATTTCTACTCTACACAAAAATTCTGTCAGACCTTCTGGGCCTATCAACTGAACAAGTGCTGCCTTTGGGGCTTCTGTCAAACACCCCCCCTCCAACGACCATAAAGAGACTTGGGATTGCTGCCTAGGTAGCTGGAAAGCTGTCTCATTTCTCCACACTTACAGAGAATGAATTGGAGTGGCTGAGAAGCAGGGTGGGGGTCGTTAGAGGATATGAAAATGTCCAGGTGGCAGATAAAAAACCATGGCTATGCCGGGCAATGGTGGTGCACGCCTTTAATCCCAGCACTTGGGAGGCAGAGTCAGGTGGATCTCTGTGAGTTCGAGGCCAGCCTGGTCTACAGAGCTAGATCCAAGACAGGCACCAAAACTACACAGAGAAACCCTGTCTCAAAAAACCAACAACAACAAACAAAACAAAACAAAAAGCCACGGTTATGAGGAAGAGCCTGTGGACACGGAAGCAGGAGTGTATGGAAAGGACCGTGGAGCATGTGGGACAGCAGGCATCCCTCGGGACTCCTGGTGTACAGATAGAGGCCAGATACACAGAGAATGACACAGAAGGAACAGGCTGAGAAAGGAGGAGCATCCCAGAGGAGCCTGCTTAGGAGATGACACTAGAGTGGACCTTCAAAAAGATTTGTTTTTCTAGCCTAACTTGTCCTCAGACTCTTGGCAATCTTCCTACCTGAGTTGCCAAGAGTTGGAAGTATAGATGTGAGCCTGCACAGCCAGTTTATAGACCTCTGTGTCTCTCTCTGCCCCCCCCCACACACACCTCTTTTTACTGGGGTCAAAGACAGGGCCTTGAGCATGCTAGGCAAGCTAAGGGACATCTCCAGCTGCCTCCTTAAAAACAAACAAACAAACAAACCAGCAACCTTCCCTATTTGAAACAGGGTCTTGCTATGTATCCCTGGTTGGCCTGGAATTCACTACATACACAAGGATGGTTTGAATGTCTAGTAATCCTCCTGCCTCTGCCTCAGACCTTCTTTACTTGAGGAGCCTGGCAAGCAAGCACATTGGCAGCTCTAACATGCTGGGTGGACCGTTCGGTATCATCGCTACACTGTCTGCTTCTGCAATCAGGTCCATCACGTACACTCTGTATGTGGAAGGATTAAGGGAACACCACATGGTAAGCCTTGGCGCTGAGCCCGACACTAGACAAATGTGGGACTTGTCCTTCAGGCTCCATTCCATCACTTCCATGACAACCATCTCCTGTCCCTGGCACCCCTGGCCCTTCCCATTATGACTTGAGTACTCTTGATGAGAGTCGGGGGTTGGGGGATCCTCCGGCTCCATTCTGCTCCCCCTCCTTCTGTCCCCAAAGGATCCAGAGACTTAAGTCTGAGCTCCGGATTAACTGTGTAATCCCTAGCTCTACACAGGCATTTCTTCTCTACCCATGAGAGGGGGGCTGGGACTGTCCTGCCAGGCTGTGAAACTTCAGGTGGAACCTGGATGCTCTTGGTGCCTCTTTCAGGAGCCTTGATGAGCGCAGCGACTATCACAGGCATGCCAGCTGTGCTGTGGGTCTGCTGTATGCAGAGCACTATGGGAAGGAAAGCTCTACCAGTCAGGGAGGAAAGCCTCAGAGCCTCATTTTTATGCCCATGGAGTTAACACCATCTAGGGCCACTTCCTAGTTTCCTGTCTATTTCAGGGATAAACACCATGACCAAAAACCATTTGGGGAGGAAAGGGTTTACTTGACGTACACTTCCACGTCACAGTCCATCACTGAGGGAAGTCAGGGCAGGAACTAGAGGTAGGATGCTGGAGGCAGAAACGATGGAGGCAAAAGCCACGGAGGAACACTACGTACTGGCTTGCTCTCCATGGCTTGCTCAGCTTTCTATTTAATACAACCCAGGACCACCTGCCCAGGGATGGCTCCACCCACAGGGGCTGGGCCTTCTCATATCAGTCATTAATCAAGAAAATGCTCCCACAGACTAGTCTACAGGCAATTTGATGGAGGCAATCCCTCAGTTAAGTTCCCTCTTTCCAGATGATTCTAGCTTGTGTCGAGTTGACCAAAAACAAACAGACAAAAAAACTGACCAGCACACATTCTGGGGAGTGTGTGAGTGAACAGGCCCACACTAGTCTCCTACACACATTGTAATCCCAGCATTCAGAAAGTTGAAGCAGGATTGTGAGTTAGAGGCCAGCCTGGGCTACATAACAAGATCCTGGGTTTTTGGGTTTTTTGGGGGAATGGGGTGGGGTTGAGACAGGGTTTTTCTGTATAGCCCTGGCTGTCCTGGAGCTCACTCTGTAGACCAGGCTGACCTCAAACTCAGAGATCCATCTGCCTCTGCCTCCCAAGTGCTAGGATTAAAATTGTGTGCTACCATCAGCCAGCAAGATCCTGTTTTTTAAAAAAACAATTAATTTTTTAGATTTTTAAAAGATGTGTATGAGTGTTTTACCCACATGTATATATGTGTACCCCATGGGTGTCTAGTACTCTCAGAGGTTAGACCATGGTGTCAAATATTCTGGAACTGGAGTTACAGATGGTTGTG
>CABHPH010133557.1:0-11932 GCA_902168325.1 Peromyscus nudipes
GGCACTGGCCTTCGTTTATTCTCTCGGGCCTTGTCCAGGTCATGAGCCTCGCCCTGCCTTCGCTGGTCTTTGCCACCTTCACGGGCCTTGTCCACTGTCACCAGCTTTTTTTCCTGCAATGCCTACACATGTACAGCTTTTGGTGGCCTTATCTGGCCAGTGGTGGCCTTGGCAGGCTGTCACCATCCTGCTCCACCGGGCAGTGTTCAGTAGGTGAATGAAGGAGCTGCTGCCCAGTCTGGCTAAGCAGCAAGGCGTGATCCCCGCTGTCTGCTCTGACATTCAGAAACTCCATACACTCTTACCACCCTCCCGGCCAGGCTCTTTCCTGAGTCCGCAAGGCAGAGGTCACTCACTGGCCAGGAGGAGCCCCTTCTCAGAAGAAGTCAGCCCTGGCCTAAAGTCTTGGGGCAGCACGGTCAAAGACAGAGAGAGGTGTCTGTCACTTGGTCCTGACTGCTAGAACTTGGAGCTGCCAGCTTGGGCAGCACAGACCTGTTTGCCTGGCCTTGGCGCTCAGATGTCTCCCTGGGCTCAGGAGAATGGGGAGGGTGTCAGAGGCCCCACCCCCACCCCCCACCTGGGAGGTGTGAAGATGGGGACCACCTCCCACTCTTCAGGTGGCACTTGGCCGACTGGTACTGAGATGCTTACCATCTGGTCCAGCAAGTCCTTTGGTGCCCCTGGAGAATGTGAGGTGGTCAAACATTACTGTCTGGGCGCTTCAAGAAGTGTTGGGTGGGCCAGTGCTGCTGCTGCCCCCTGCACATGCTCAGTGCAGTGGAATTCTCAGCTGGGCAGTTGGTAGGGCTGGAGGAACAGCCAGGACTGCCATGTCTGCAGCACCAGGCCATCAGTCTCTCCCTGGGGCTGCGAGTGCGGAGGCCTGGGCTCAGAGCAGCCACTGGTGGGTTTCAGGACCGTCTGGGCAGAATGTCACGATGGACCAGGGGGGCATGCCCCTGCTCCCCGACAGCCTGGTCTACCAGATCTTCCTGAGCCTGGACCCTGCAGATGTGCTGACTGCTGGGCTGGTGTGCCGCCAGTGGCAGGCTGTGTCCCGGGATGAGTTCTTATGGAGGGAGCAGTTCTACCGTTACTACCACGTGGCCCGAGATGTGCCCCGCCATCCAGGTCAGTGCCCACACACAGCCTGCTAGCCTCAGGGCGGGGGCTCATGGCCTGACACATGGGCCATGTTGGGGGGAGGGAGTCTCTGTGCTAGGTGAGACCTAATTGGTGAGTAGTGGGTTCCAGAGGCCCTACAGTACAGCTCTTGGTAGCCATGCTGTCAGCTCTTGGTCTTTATTAGAAAGGGAGGCTTGCATGCAGGAGTGACGCCATATTGCCCACAGCGGCCACGTCCTGGTATGAGGAGTTCCGACGGCTCTATGACATGGTACCCTGTGTGGAGGTGCAGACACTGAAGGAGCACACCGACCAGGTCCTGCACCTGAGCTTTTCCCACTCGGGGTACCAGTTTGCTTCCTGCTCCAAGGACTGCACGGTGAAGGTGAGGGTACCTCTCTCATGCAGCAAAACTCAGTGGAAAGAGAAGCCACTGGGGAGAAAAGCAGAGAGGGTCCGATAGGCCCTGGAGGCCTGATCTGGACCACACAAGACCCTGAGCTAAGAACAGCTCGAACCTCTAGCTCCAGGGTCCAGCCCTCTACATTGGTAGGGTGTGATAAAAGTGGGTGGTAAGGGCCTAGGACGAGATTCTTACCCCATGAGCACTCAACCACCTCAGTGGAGAAGAGTCAGGACTTGCCAGAGTGAACTGGCCAGGTAATTACCGTGCAGCCCCTCTGGTACAGATCTGGAACAACGACCTGACCATCTCCCTGCTGCACAGTGCAGATATGAGGCCATACAACTGGAGCTACACCCAGTTCTCCCAGTTCAACCAAGACGACTCACTGCTGCTGGCCTCCGGGGTGTTCCTGGGGCCACACAACTCCTCCTCAGGCGAGATAGCTGTCATCAGCCTAGGTGAGTGTGGGTGTTGGGTTGGGCTGCCCTCGTCATTGTGCCCTGTCAGCAGCATGCCCAGCTGTGGCCTTCCCCACAGACTCCTTCGTCCTGCTGTCCCGTGTGCGAAACAAGCCCTACGATGTGTTTGGCTGTTGGCTCACAGAAACCAGCCTCATTTCGGGGAACCTGCACCGCATTGGAGATATCACCTCCTGTTCAGTGCTGTGGCTCAACAATGCCTTCCAGGTTCAGACTGGGGCAGGGACAGGCAGGGCAGACAGGTGGGGTAGGGCGGGGGAAATAGAGAGGACGGTGTGGGAAGGGCTGGCCATGGAAGAGCAGATGCAGGACCTAGGGTAGGCTGCTCTCCAGGCCTGGCTCTCTGGCCAGCACCCACCTGTTGCGGGCCTTGGCTTGTGTCCCACGTAGGATGTGGAGTCAGAGAATGTGAACGTGGTAAAGCGGCTCTTTAAGATCCAGAACCTCAACGCTAGCACCATCCGTACAGTAATGGTGGCTGACTGCAGCCGCTTTGATAGCCCGGACCTCCTGCTGGATGCTGGCGACCAGCCTGGGCTCCCCTGCCGAGTCTTTGACCTAGGTGGGGACAGTGAAGAGGAGGAGGACCCTGACCCGGGTTTGCACACCTCTGGTTCTGGCCGTGTCAAGGAAGGTTTGCGGCGCATGTTGGATAGCATGTTGGATGGACATGCACAGCTCTCAGATTGTGCACTGGAGACCAAGGTGGCTGAGCTGCTGGCCCAGAGCCACACCAAGCCCCCAGAGTCTAGTGATGCTGACACCAGGAACAAGTACCTCATCTTCACCACTGGCTGCCTCACCTACTCACCGCATCAGATCGGTAATGATGGGCAGGGCAGAGCTGGGCCTGGGAGGGTGACAGCCACTGCGGTGCTCCCCAGACAGCAAGTCCACAAGCACAGCTTGGATCGTGCCTTGGGATACAGCTCTGGCCTTGACACACTTGATCTGTGTAAGAGTGTTGAAACCCAGGCAGGGGATTGGTTGGCAAGTGAGTCTAAGTGTAGGCAGTGTTTGTGGACCACAAGGGCTGTTCTTGGAGTGGGAGTGCCCTGGTGGTGATGTCCCTGCAGGCTCTGGATGACCCCTCACCCTGGTCTCCACGCAGGCATCAAACAGATCCTGCCACACCAGATGACTACAGCAGGGCCTGTGCTGGGTGAGGGCCGGGGCTCCGATGCCTTCTTTGATGCACTGGACCATGTCATTGACGTGCATGGGCACATCATTGGCATGGGCCTGTCTCCTGACAACAGGTGGGCCTGGTGTGCTGGGTGGGACACCACAGGTGGCCCAGATCTAATAGCATGCTTGTACCTAACATGTATCCCATGCTCAGGTACCTGTATGTGAATAGCCGAGCCTGGCCTCCTGGCTCAGTGGTAGCTGATCCCATGCAGCCTCCACCCATTGCAGAGGAGATTGACCTGCTGGTGTTTGACCTCAAGACCATGCGGGAGGTGAAGCGGGCTCTGCGAGCGCACCGTGCCTACACACCCAATGACGAGTGCTTCTTCATCTTCTTGGATGTCAGCAGGGATTTTGTGGCCAGGTGTGGGCTCAGGTGGGCCCCAGGGCTTGGGTACGGGCTCAGCAGGTGGGTGTGGGCTCATCCAGATGCTATCCCACAGTGGGGCTGAAGATCGGCATGGCTATATCTGGGACCGCCACTACAACATCTGCCTAGCCAAGCTGCGGCACGAGGATGTGGTCAACTCGGTGGCCTTTAGCCCCCAGGAGCAGGAGCTCTTATTGACAGCCAGCGATGATGCCACCATCAAAGCCTGGCGTTCACCACGCACTGTTCGTGTCCTCCAGGCCCCACGCCCACGCCCACGCCCCCTCTTCTCTTGGTTTGCCAGCCACAGGCGCTGAAGGCATCATTGACTCGAGCCATTGGGACCCACTGGGGAAAACCATACCCCGCGGTTCTTTACTGCACCGGGGCAGAGTAGCTCATAGCAGTAATGCCTTAGGAGGGGACAGCCTGACCCCAACACACTCACATGCAACCTGCTCACTTAGCCGTCAGGCTCAGCACTAGGGTAGCCCTTGTTGGCAGCACCAGAGACCCCATGTCAGCCTCTTGGCCAGCTTGGGGTATGCAGGACAGTGGAAGTCCTGTTCTTCACTTACCCTTTCCCCTGGGCTGGCAGCTCACACAGCTCCATACTGACCACTGCCTGGGTACCTTTTACACAGCAAAACCCACACCCTTGGATGTCCTGAGTGTACCTTGGGTGACAGGTCATAGGCTCTGGCCTCTGATACTTTGCGCTACTGATTGAGCAGCCTGCAGTGGACCATGGGTGCTGCATGTTGCACTCATGAACTGTTTGGGTTAATGAATAAACAGTTGGCAACAGCACATGCCATCTAGTCTGTTTTCAGGGAGGGGCCCAGGCTCTGCCCACCATTGTCATCCTGGTGACCTCTGCCCCAGGGATCCTCCGGGGGGCTAAAGAGGAAGTGCTGGTTCAGGTGTGTATCCCTGGACTTCAGGGATGCCTGTTCACGACTGGCTGAGTGCTGGTGGATGCAGGAAGGTGGACACCGCCAAGCCTAGTTCAGTGCTTGGGAGAGGGTGAGCTTGAACACAGTGCCATCCGGAGAGAGCTCCCAGAGCAGGGTACAGTGGTACAGGCCTGTGATCCTTGCTCCTCAGGGACTGAGGCAGGAGGATAGGGAGTTAAAAACCTGCCTGCACTACAGAACAAGTTCAGGGTTGATCTAGGCAACTGGGTTAGTCTCTGGCTTAAAAAAGTAAAAGAAAGTTGGGGGTTGTGGCTTAGTGGTAATAGTGTTTACCTATCATGCCCTGGGTTCAATTTCCAGTGCCACCAAAACAAAAACTCCTAGAATGTGTGAGGACCCAAGGTGCAGAAGGGTAGCTTTAGGCCAGCCTGGGGGCTCCCATCATCTACCTTATCCAGTTAAGGGTTCCGTATGTGATGGTGGCAGTCGGGAAGATTTGGGGCTTTGATAGGGCTAGCGTCCAGAGTGACCCAAGTAAGAACTGGGATCTCATTTAAAAGTTTCCCTGCTACAAAGAACAGAGAAAGCTTACTCGGGACTGAGTGAACAGGGCAAGTGTCCTCCCAGGTCCAAGCCAGCAAGTGAGCAGGGGTTGCTTCCCATCCTTCTGGTGGGAACCACACTGGCTTGCATATCAAGGTGATGGGGCAGGCCTTGTCTGTGACCTGTTGCTGATGTTGGAGGGCAAGATGCAGGAGCATCCACCAGCTGAGCAGCAGTGCCAAGGGGCAGGAGGCAGCCTCCACTGGAAAGCACCAGGGCCCCAGGGCAGTCCACAAAGCCTTTAAGGAAAGTGAGGAGAAGACAGTTGTGTAGAGGCTGGGCCGGGTCTCACTGGGGAGCACTTGCCCTGCATGTCTTAGGCCCAGGTTCCCTCCCCGGCACGACAAAGGAACAATGCTGACCATTCCACACAAGATGAGCCTCAAACTAGGAGTTCAGAGCCCCTAAGAACCGAGTCCAACAAGTCCAAATATACTTCTGAGAAGTTGTAGCAACTGCCTGGGAAGGACTTTGGATTTGTCTGATTTAAAGTACAAAGAAAACAGCACCTGTAAAACAAACAATGCACTACGGGGCAAAGCCAGGGAGCAGTCGGGAGCATGCAGAAATATAAAACTGGACTGGGGAATAACAGGAACACACCACAAGTTCAACTTTTAAATGTTGGGCTTCACTTGCCACGTAGACCGAGCATCATGGGAAGGTGGAAGAGGTGTCACGGGGCAGGCAGGATGGCTCTGTAAGGGAGCCTGCTACCAAGCCTATCTGACGTCGTTCTCAGGACCCACACAGTAGAAGAACCAACTCCTACAATTTATCCTCTGACCTCCATACACCACCATGGTGTGTGCGCCCCCCATATGTACAAAGTAAAAATAGAATATAAGAGGGGAGACACCCATCCCTATCTCCAGCAGTGGTGGTGAGAGATTCAGTGTTTAACTCGGCACATTGCACACATCCTGTGAAACTGCAGCCGGCAAGGACACAGAAGCCTGACTCTTGGGGAGACGGTCTGGTTCCAGAATAGAAAGAACGGGTCTTGGGGCTCCAACTGACAGGTGTGAGAACTGAGAACCTGGAGATGCGCGGGGCAGGAGGCAGCCCTTGCTGGCGGTGACTCTGGGCCTGACTCCATGCAGCTAGAGCCCAGAAGGAGCACCAGGGCCCTGCCAAGTGAGCTGCGTGCATTCGCTGTTTCGTTGGGGCACCCTAGTGGTGGTAGAGACAGCTATATTGTCTTATAGCGACAGTCCCAAGAAGGTGGGGCACTGTGTGACTTTTCTCCTCTGTCCTTTTGCCATAGGGACCCTATTGTGCTTCCGTTGAGGAAGGAGGAAGGCAGGGCAGCTAGGTGACTAGAACCCCAATTATCTGGCTAAACAACCAAATGAGGGGGAGCTCAGGAAAGCAAAAAGAAGAAATTCTACATCTGCTGGTGCAGTTCAGTACAGCTACAATAGAACACACTGTGGGAATTCTACATTTGAATTCAAGTTCAAAATAACTCCAAGCAGACCACTGAAAACTTAAGTGCATGTTTACATTTTCTTAACATTTTGGGGGGCACCTGACAGCACTTTTGGGGCCAGAGGACAACTTGCAGGAGTTGGTTTTCTTCCAATGTGATCCAGGCTTGGCAGCAAGCACCTTACTGGATGAGCCTTCTCAGGGCCCTACAGTGTATTTTATCTTTGAAATACTAAAACTACTATACAAAGAGTTAAAATTATAATAAACTAACAGAACATTAGAATGTTCAAATAACCATTCCATTATAGGTAGGCAAACCAGAGAACCAGTGAACACAAAATCTAAGCATAAATCAAAAATGATATATTAAAAAAAAGCTTTTTTAAAAAACAGGTGTCACTACATAGCTCAGGCTGGCCTCAAATTTGAGATCCTCCTGATAGGATGGCGGGTGTGCGTCACATACTGAATAAAAACTTGGATCTAGCTCTGCTGGCCTGGGAGACTTCCTCAAGTCCGCCAGCACAGCTGGGTTAGAGAAGAGACAAGTGTCACCCCAGAACCCAGGGTCGAGAGCTGCCGCCCTAGTGCCACCAAAGTTGGCACACGGGAGCAGCACTGTGGGGAACGGTGCTCTGTGGAGAAGGAAACTTCAGCAAGAGCCTCAGATGCAGCCAAAACTAAAGCTGCCCAGGGCTGTGGGGCAGCCTAGTGACAGCCAGTGTCCCAGACGGAGCTGCTGCCCCCGCATGGAGCACTCCAAAGGCACTAATAGTAGGGTCCTTGGCTCTGGAGGTCAACAGGGCCAAGAGGGTCGTCCTTGTCTTTCCTGGCCCCTAGTGACCTGAACCAATCTTGGTTTGTGGCAGCAACACTCCTGTCTTCTGCCGTCACACAGGCGTCCTTCCCCTGTGACCTGTCACCTTTGCTGTGTGTCTGTCAAAAGCTCCCTTTTTATAAGGACACTGGGCCATGGCTGGATTAGGAACCACTCTGACGACTGTCTTAATTTGATTACCTTTCTAAGGATCTTACTTCCTATTCTGGTGGTCTAGGAGTTCTCTGGGGTGGTGTAGGGTGTAGAATTCAGTGTCTGACAAGGAACTAACAGCAAGGAACAGGTCTGTGAAGAACATCCTACCCACTAGCAGGACATATCCCTTCTACAGTGCCCAGAGAAAACCCAGCAAGTCAGACCACAGCCTGGGCCACCAAGCAAATCCCAGCACCTCCAAGCTTTGTTAAAGACCGAATAGTCCTGTGTCTTAGTCCACTCACTGCTTTAAGGAAACACCACGGCCTGAGAGGCTCCTGGGCAACAGTTTATTTCTCACAGTGCTGGAGGCTGCAGGTTTAAGGTCAGGGCACGGCAGGTTGGGTGCCCTGTGAGGGCCATTTCCTGGGTAAGAAAGACTACCTTCTGACAGATCTCACATGGTGGAGCGTGAATGCACTTTCCCAGGCCCACAAAGGTTCTATTTTCACGATCCAATCACCTCCAAATACTGTCTCATTGGACACAAGTTTCAACATATGAATTTGGGTGAGACAAAAATATTTTGTCTTGTCTTAGTCTATTTTTGCTGCTATAAAAAGGACAACTGAGATTCAATGTAACTGGCTCACAGCTGTGGAGGCCAGGAAGTCCAAGATGAAGGGGCCAGCATGTGCTAAGAGCCTCAGCACATCACAGTTTGGTAGAAGAGAGAGCTAAGAAATGGTAGAACTCACTTCTGTATAATGGCACCAACCCCACCCATGAAGGTGGGGCCTTTACCCCCTAATTTTCTCTAAATACTGTTACAATGATCATTAAATTTCAACATGAGGGGCTGGAGAGATGGCTCAGCAGTTAAGAGCACTGGTTGCTCTTCCAGAGGTCCTGAGTTCAATTCCCAGAAACCACATGGTGGCTCACAACCATCTATAGTGGGATCTGATGCCCTCTTCTGGCATAAAGGTGTGCATACAAATAGAGCAACTCATACATAAAATAAATAAATCGGTCTTAGCTGGGCTCAGTGGCACATGCCTTTAGCTCCAGCACTTGGGAGGCACAGGCAGGTAGATCTCTGTGTGTTCGAGGCCAGCCTTTTTTCTATAAAGCAAGTTCCAGGACAGCCAGGGCTGTTACACAGATAAACCCTGCCTTGAAAAACAAAAACAAAACAAAAAAGTCAACATGAGTTTTAGAGGGGATAAACATCTAAACCATAGTATTGTATGCCCCCTTTAGCTCATGCCTGCCTTAGTGCAGGCAAAGGCTGCATGTGGGAGGAAATATAAGACACATTAAAAGTCTCAACTGCTGGGCGGTGGTGGCACACGCCTTTAAACCCAGCAGCATTCAGCAGTTGGATCTCTGTGAGCTCAAGGCCAGCCTAGTCTATAGAGTAAGTTCCACGACAGTCAGAGCTACACAGGGAAACTCTGTCTCAAAAACAAACAAACAAACAAACAAATAAATTCATTCTATCCAGAAAATTTGCAAATCTTTTATTTTTAAAAAATTACTTTGCTGGGAGAGGTGACAACACACCTTTGATCCCAGCACTCAGGAGGCAGAGCCAAGTGGGTCTCAGAGTTCGAGGCCAGCCTGGGCTAAGAGCAAGTTCCAGGACAGCCAGGGCTGTACAGAGAAACCCTGTCTCAAAAAACCAAAAAACCAATTTATTTATATGTATGGGTGTTTTGCCTTCATGCATGCCTGTATCACATGTATGCAGTGCCCGAGAAGGCCAGAAGAGGGCATCAGACCCCCTGGTATGGGAGTTAAGAGTTGCGACCCACCATGTGGGTTCTGAGACTCCAACCCAGGTCCTCTGGAAGAGCAGCCACTTAACTGAACCATCTGTCCGCACCCCTAAGTCTCCAAATCTTAACTCCTAATACCAGCTCACAAGCTATGGATCCAGTCAGCGTCTTGTCTGAAACAGATTTGGGTAAAGCACATTCATAGGCTGCAAACTCCCTGCCACCTAGAACATTTGAGACAAATAAATGAAACATCTCCAAGGTACCCTTGTGGGGCAGACATCATATGGGCCTTTTCATTCCAGAAGGGAGAAACATTTGAGATACAACAAGAATCAGATCCCATAATATCCAAAACCCAACAGGGCAAACCCTATGAAATGCTAACACCAGAGAATTAACCATCATTTTATATTTGCCTTCTAGACACATGGTGCAGGGCTGGTCCTAGGCCTTGGCAGACCACCTCCATGGCTTTACAGGGCTCAGCCACAGCAGCTTACAGCAGCTTACAGCAGCTTACAGCAGCTTACAGCAGCTTACAGCAAGCAGGTCTGCTGACGGCAGTTCTCCTAGGTGGGAGTTGTACCTGGCAGCCCTACAGTCTGGGCAGCCCGATTCCAAGGTTCCACTAGGTGCCGTCCCAGTGGTCAATCCGCAGTGGTTCTGCACCTGCAATGTCCAGGGCCCTCTACCGTCTGCAACACCCCAGCCAGCTGCTGCATGAGATGCACCTGCATGCAGCACCACGGCCAGGGGCCATCCCTGACACATTTCAGATGTTTCCAGGGCTCCCTTCTTCACCCTCCCCGGAGTTTCCCCGGGCTTTTCTAGTCCTCCCCGCTCCATCCATTACCCAGTTCCAAAGCTACTTCCATGCACACTCACCAAACACACGTTAAAAGCAATTTTTAAAAGGCATTTGTGGGGGACTGGAGAGATGGCTCAGTGGTTAAGAGCACTGGCTGCTCTTCCAAAGGTCCTGAGTTCAATTCCCAGCAACCACATGGTGGCTCACAGCCATCTATAATGAGATCTGGTGCCCTCTTCTGGCCTGCAGGCATACATGTAGGCAGAACACTGTATACATAATAAATAAATAAATCTAAAAAAAAAATGCATTTGTGGTCAGCCAGGACTACATAGACTGTTTTTTAAAAAAACAAAACAACAACAAACAGCTCCATGTGGTGGTTCACACCTTTAATCCCATCACTCAAAAGGCAGAGGCAGGCAGATCTCTGAGTTTGAGGCCAACTACATACACTGTGAGTTCCAAGAGAGCCTGGGCCACATAGAGAAAGCCTGTCTCAAAAACAAAACAGGTTATCTGTGTCAGGCATAGTGGTGCATACCTTTAATTCCAGCACTCAGGAGGCAGATGCAAGCAGATTTCTATGAGTTCAAGGCCAGCCTGGTCTACATAGCAAGTTCCAGGCCAGTCAATGTTATATAGTGACTGTCTCAAACAACCAACCAATCAAGCAAAGGTATCTGTGGGCATGTCTGTCACCAAGTGGCCTCCTGCAGCCTCCCCTGCAAATGGGCTCCTCAGCTTAGGTCCTTGGCCTGGAAGCATGGTAGCCTTCCTTTCTAGTAGCTCACTTATGGCCACCCATGACTTCTACACATGCCACCTGGGCCTGGGGCCCTGGTCCAGCAAATGCTCTTGTGAAAAGTGCCAATTACTCAGGGGACATAGTGCCCCACCTCTCAGGTTTTCCTAAGGCTGACCCTGGCCACTAGCCATCTTCTTTATAAACTCCACTCTCCCATTCATGGCCACAATGTTTGAGTCCTCTAATCAGTTGGGATCCCACCCCCACCCCGCTGACCTCTAGCAGTATGGTCACTAGTGGCCTGGCTCCTGAAACTATGAGGAAATAGCCAATCCCAACAGGCCAATGTCAGCCCCGCCCCCCAGCTGGACCTGTAGAACCACCAGTCCAAGGTTCTGTGGTACTAGGCTGGCATCCTGCCTACCTGTCCTCTCTCATCCCACTGAGCTTTCCTGATCTCATAACTGTTGACTTAAACCAAACAGAAAATAAATTCCCAGCAGCTGTCTTCCCTACTCCAGAAATTAAAGGCAGAGAGTGAGAGAAGACACCTAGGTCAACTTCCAGTTTCCACATGCATGTATACTACATGTATCCACAAACAGATTAAAACTCTCGCACTAACAAGTACACACAATACACAATAAATAGACAAGTAAATACGCAGGACACAGCACATTTCACCTTTTCTCAGGCAGGCTTGAGTTACCAGCGTTGCTACGCCTGTGCTCAGGTACTCACTAGAGAAAACAAGGGCTGCAGAGATAGAAGCCCTCCGATACCATGCATCCGTCTGATATCTGAAATGGTTAAGTGACCGAGTGGGTAGAAAACAGGGTGGACATGCTAGAAGGGGCGATTGACACCTTGGGTGCCATAGGCAGGAAGCTGATACCAGGATGGAGTGAGATTTCTTGCCATGTAATAGTGCATAATTTAAAACTTAGGGCTGGGCGGTGGTGGTGCACGCCTTTAATCCCAGCACTTGGGAGGCAGAGGCAGGTGGATCTCTGTGAGTTCGAGGCCAGCCTGGGCTACCAAGTGAGTTCCAGGAAAGGCGCAAAGCTACACAGAGAAACCCTGTCTCGAAA
>CABHPH010133557.1:17420-38253 GCA_902168325.1 Peromyscus nudipes
ATTTTTTTTTTGTTTTGTTTTGTTTTTTCGAGACAGGGTTTCTCTGTGTAGCTTTGCGCCTTTCCTGGAGCTCACTTGGTAGCCCAGGCTGGCCTCGAACTCACAGAGATCCGCCTGCCTCTGCCTCCCGAGTGCTGGGATTAAAGGCGTGCGCCACCAACGCCCGGCTGGTAGAAACTTTTAATCCCACTTAGAAGGCAGAAGCAGGCAGATCTCTGTGAGTTCAAGGCTAGTCTGGTCTACATGGTGAGTTCCAGAATAGTCGGGACCACTCAGAAAGACCCAGACAAAAAAAAAAAAAAAAAAAAAACACCCAGCTTCAACCTGAATTACCTAATTCTAGTTTTAAAACAGACACATTTCTAGAGAAAAGAAAAAAAAAGTATACATTATATATAAATGAGCTGCCAAACATAGAAACTGTTAGAACTTTAAAACATTATTTAACTGATCATATCTCAGCTTTGAATTTTTCTACATCAAAAAGGTTCAAATATCAGGAGGCAGGGGCAGGTGGATCTCTGTGATTTCAAGGCCTGTCTGGTTTATCAATCGAGTCCCAGAACAGCCAGAGCAGTTATACAGAGAAATCCTGTCTTGAAAGAAAAAAAGTTCAAACACAATCAAGGATCAATGTTAGAAAGACCAGAAACTTTTACCAAGCAGGAAGAAAGTAAGTAGAAAAATGGATAGAAATGGGCAGTTCCTATGGAGAAATTCCAAAGCAATAAATCTGGTAAAAGTCCAGTCCTCAGAGAAGTGTAAGTAAGTTACCACAAGGCACACAGGTCACACACAGCCCACATGAAATGCTGAGGAAGAGGCCGCTGCCCACAGGCTGTAAGGCCCTTGATGTAGTTCTCTGCAGAGCAAGTACAAATATCTAAGGGACAACCATGTAACACCAACTCTCCTGGGGCCACAGGTGACAGGCAGGCCTAGGCCCTGTTCCAGCTTAAGAACTCAAGGCACAAACTCAGGAGAAAAAAACAAGATGTGTCCTCCACCAAAAAGCCACAGGGCAGTCAGGTGAAGCCAGTTCTCCGCCATGATGCCATCCCATGCTGTTTCTGTATACTTTAAAAGCAACACATACAGAGTGAAAATTCAGACAGAACAGGAACATGAACAGGTCTAGACAGCAATGTTTCCTCAATCACAGCATGCTCACCGAGATGGGCATGGATGGGTCCACCCTGGTGCTCTCCCCATTTCCTATTGTTGTGACTTGAAAATGGACTGAGGGAGATTGGATATGCCTTCTGATTAACAGACATGCCCAGTACCTAGACCATGGTGCCTCCATTCCAACCTCAGTCCAAAGAGCGAACTAGGCCAGAACCCTGAGGAAACAACCTTGCACATGAGCCAGGCAAGGGTCAGTCCTTCACTTCTACACAGGCAGACCCATGATGGAGTGCTCACATGGAGCCCTGGGCTTGAAGGGTATAAGGAACAGTCAATGTGAAGAGGAAAGCAGAGGCCCCAGAGGGCCATTACTACCTAGGCTGGACACATCGTGGAGCCAGATGAAGACCACTTGTCATAGACATCTGAATAGTTTAATCACTTCTCCTCAATACAGGCCAGCTGGCAGGGCTGTGCAGCCCAGGCAGGCCTTTTCCAGTGTGTGCCTATGTCTCAGAGTGCTTCTCTCCTGCAGGTGGATGCCCTTCTCCTGTGCAGCCCCTACCTCCTTGCCACGAGCCAGAGTGGGTAAGTTCAACCACCACACTCTTGCTGCTGGTGTAGCTCTGAAACTCTCTCTCTCTCCAGGCTCTTTTTGAGTACCCCACCCAAGGGCCTCTCCCTTCCCCAGACAGAAAAGACAGCAAGAGCTTTTCTACTGGAAAGCTGAGAAGACCCCAGCTGGTCCCACAAGGACCCTGAGCTGAATGGACCCCCCACTCAGTCTACCAGTTGAGGACCAACTGGAGGCTCCTTCCTGCCTTTCTGTGTGATGGTGACTGGCTTTAGGCTGAGGCCCTTCCCAGCGCCTGCACCAAGCCTGCCCACCCTTGTGTGGCAGGGCCCTGGCCCAGTGTGGCAGCTCCTCTCTGAGCTGCTATTCCTAGTACGGGTGGCTAGAGTCCTGTTAGGTCCACAATAGCTTTGATGAAGATAGCATCATCCCGCACATAGGAATTCTTGGCCTCCATCTTGGACACAGGGCAGAAGAGGGGGCAGCCACTGGCGATATTCATGTCACTGACAGGCCTCTGGAAGGAGGATGAGGTCACATCAGGCCTGAATGCGTCGATTACATGCTCCCGGTTGTTCTGGTCCAGCAACATCAATGTTACCTGAGAGAAGTCAATCCAGGAAGGGAACAATGTGCCCGTGAGTCACCTGAAAACCCCACATTAGTCCTATCCTACCTCTCCTACAGCAGTGTGTCTAGATACACTGGCCACAGTGTATTCAGCTCCTCATCTGGGAACAACACATGTCCAAGGTTGTATTGCATGCTCATAGTGTCTGGAAATTGAGGCTAAAACTTAGTACTACACACTGTACTCCTGAGTGCTGTTTCTTTCTAGTGTTCAGCTACAGATGTTTTCTTGCCGTGATCCAGAAGCACTTTACAACAAGAACAGGGTCCGACTGTTGGCCCTGGACTGATCAGGGTCTCTGGCCTCCTAGTACTCATCACCTGCTCTGCCTCCTCCACTGGCTTCTGGGGAGAGAGCTGGGCCCTGAGTGGTGAAGGGACCATCCTTAGTCTGACCTGGTCTCTGGAGGGTCAGTTCCTTCATTAAGGAAGACCCTGGTTTTAAACAGTCACACCCTAACTCTGACAGTCACAGAGGGGCTCTGTGGCTGTGGCCTTCCCTTGAAGCACACTTACCTCCCCAGGAGACTTTCAAACATGTGAGTCAAGAAGCAGTGATATGTGTCACAACCAGCAGTGAGAAATCACTGGGGCACCACAGCCAATATGCCTGGTGATGTACACTGTCTTAGACAACCTGGCTACTCAGAAGCGGAACCCAACCTCACTCATAGATTCCCCCTAGGATCCTGGGGCTGCCCCTCATACCTTCTGATTAAAAGGCCACCGCAAGAGGGCATCATTGGGGCCTTTCATCACCACGAAGAAAAGAGACAGATGAGTTCCCCGTCCAGTGCCATCGCCATTCAAGTAGACTCGCAGACACATCTTGTAGCCGTATCTGCTTGTGTAGAAGGCTGCAAGTATGGAAAAGCCAGTGAGAAGAGGGCAGGACATAGCTCTTCTGCCCGCAGCCCACCCTCAGAGAGATGAAAACATAAACAATCATTCAGCTTTTGGGAAATATCAGGGGAAGGTTTTCCTCTCAAAAGAAACCCCCAGACCTCCAGACAATCTTGCCATGCAGCTCAGGATAGCCTCCAACTCCAAATCCTCCTACCTTACTCTCTTCAAAAAAGTTATTAATGTGTGTGCCCATATGCAATACTCCCGGGAGGGACATGCATGCTGTGGCACTTATGTGGAAGCCAAGGACAACGCTGTGTAGTCATTTTTCTTACAGTTTTTGAGACGGGGTCTTTCTAGGCTGTCCTGGGACTCACTGTGTAAACCAGGCTGGCCTCAAACTCAGAGAGATCCACCTGCCTCTGCCTCTTAAGAGTTGGGTTAAGCCGGGAGGTGGTGGCGCACGCCTTTAATCCCAGAACTCGGGAGGCAGAGGCAGGAGGATCTCTGTGAGTTCGAGGCCAGCCTGGGCTACAGAGTGAGTTCCAGGAAAGGCGCAAAGCTACACAGAGAAACCCTGTCTCGAACCCTCCCCCCACAAAAAAAAGAGTTGGGATAAAAGGTGCGTGTCACCACACCTGGCTTTCTCCTACCACTTTTTTTAATTTGTTGTTTGTTTGTTTGTTGTTTTTTGGGGACAGTTTCTCTGTGTAGCCCTGGCTGTCATGGAACTATCTCTGCCAGGCTGGCCTTGAACTCACAGAAATCTGCCTGCCTCTATATAAAAAATTAAAGGCATGTGCCACCAACACCCGGCTTCTCCTACTACTTTTAATGTGGATTCCAGAGAGCAGTCTCACAAATCCAATAAGCTATCTTGCTGCATCCCCCCTTTAAAGTTAGAATTAACAATGATAATTTTAATAACCTCAAACTTTAAGTATTTTAAAATATTAAAAACTATGGTGGAAAAACAAAACAAAAACAAAAACAAAAAACCCCAGTAGCTGAGGTCCTCAGCAGAGCTATAAAGGGAGACCAGGCCATAGGAACCCCAAGCCTGCCTCAGCAGAAGCATCTGAGGAGCAGAAACTCCAATCAGTAGGCAATGTCCCTCCGCCCTACAGTAGTGGTTCTCAATCTGCGGGGTGCGACCCCTTTGGGGTAGTAGATTAGATATCCTGCACATCAGATATTCCCATCACTATTCGTAACAGTAGCAAAATGACAGCTATGAAGTGGCAGTGAAAACAACTGTATGTTGGGGTCACCACACCATGAGGAACTGCGGTAAAGGGTCACAGCATTAGGAAGATTGAGAAGCACTGCCCTACAGGTAATAAACAGCCAGAACATGGTTAAGGCTGTGTAAGACAAGAACTGGACCTGGTAACAAGCTTCTCAATGAGTTCAAGTTCAGCCTGGGCTACACAATAAATCTGAGGTCGCCTTGGCCATGGCTATAGTATGAAACCTTGCCTCAAAAAAATAACAAAAGACACACAATATACTATTACAAAACATGTAAATAGTTGATTGTGAAGACTAATTTTAGTGTCAAGTTGACTGGGTCAAGGAATACCTAGAGGGCTGGGGAAGCACTATCTCTGAGCATCTGTGAGGACTGTTTCTAAGAGACGGGTAGATGAGTGGTGGACCACATGGGAAAGATGTTCTTGGTATAGGTGGACCCAATCAACTGAGACTCTGAACAAAAATAACAGAGGAAAACCAAACTGGTCTCCCCGCCCTGGGGGTAGGACCTGTCTATGGAGTTAGACATCAAACTTTTCAGTATCTGGACTTCAGGGTTTTTTATATCAGCAACTAGGGTTTCCACATAAAGTTGGCCTATTGTTGAACTTAGCCTCAGTAACCATGTATACCAATCCTTAACCATCTTTAGGAATCTATAATTGCACATGTTGTAGTATGGGTCTACAATGTCCCACACCATTGCCATTTGTTAAACATCTGATACTGTCTTGAGAGGGTGGAACCTTCCTAAGGTGGGGCCTAAAAGGAGGTGTTTCAGTCACTGAGGGTATGCCCTTGAAAAGGACAGTGGGATCTCCACTCATCCCTCTTTCTTCTGATTCCCAGTGGGAAATGAAAAGCTCTGTACCACAGTCTGCTTGCCATAATGTGCTGCTGTGAGTCAAAAGAAGTGTATCCTCTTAAGGGAGAGCTGAACAACAGTATTCAGTTGGTTTTCCCCCAAAAGGCTGCCTGCTATAGTGACCCTCACAGCAACAGGACTATCCATGCCCCACAGATCTAAGCTAAGCCTCTGCAGCAGGGCTCCGAGTGCAGCGCTAAGACACTACCCTCCCTGTTCCTTGTAGCCTTTGCCTGCTACATGAACCTGGACGACCAGCCATATCCAAAGCAGACCTTTTACACAGACAAGTTTTCCCTGTCTACAGCCCCAGAGACTGCTGTAAAGGATACGGGCTCCTCATGCTGGACCCTTACCACACTAACTGTAGAACGCCTGTAGCCTGAGCCTGCACACTCCACCGGTTACCATCTACTAAATAAATCACCTGCAAGGGGAGGCACTGCCCACACAGACTACCCAAGTCTAGAAATAGTATCAGGCACCCCAGGCTGCCCACGTGTCCCTTGCCTTCTCACTAAAACCCTTGTTTTCCTAGTCTCAATCCGAGACGACAGGGGCTCTAGGTTTATCTACTTCTGGCCTCTGCTGATGCCACTGTGAGGATATGCTAAGAGCTGAGGGAGTGCTCAGTCTTCTATAGCAAGGCAGGGACCACCAGTGTCAAGGCAAATCCAGGAAGGAGAGGGTCTCCCAGGGTCTCAGCCTTGACCCGAGAACCTCTACTGTAGTGGCAGTTCTGTGAAGTGAGCCCAAAATAAAGTGTGTGCAGGTCAAGTTCGGACAGCTGATGACTACATTATCAAGTAAGCTGCTGAGCAGGAAGAAGACACTAACAAGGGGTACAGACAAAGGCCTGGGCCATCACATGGTCTGGTTGGCACCTAGAGGGACACAACAGGGGACTGTGAAGTGTACAGAAAGTAGGAACAGTGGCACAGTGAGAAGTGCAGAGCAGGCAGTACAAGGGAAGCAAACTGGACCTGGCAGGAACACAGACCCTCCCCTGTAGCTCCCAGCGGTACCCTTCAGAGGAGCTCAAGAGCGCCCCTCTACAGACCCTGTAGATGGAGAGGAGGAGAAAGCAGACTGAGGAACATCCTCACAGGCTCCCTGCTTGCAGCAAATACCAAAGCTCAACCCAGCTGGAAGTTGGACAAGCTTGAAGCCATGGCCCTGCTTGGAAAGGTCTGCCTTTCATTACTCACCCCCAAAGCCACCATGCTCATCTGCAGGCGACAAGGGACAGGCATACTTATCCACATCTAATTCCTCATGCCCATAGACTCCCAACTGAGTAGGGCACATTGCCCAATTTGCTTCTCTCTCTCTCTCTCTCTTTTTTGTTTTTTTGGTTTTTCAAGACAGAGTTTCTCTGTGTAGCTTTGCGCCTTTCCTGGAACTCACTCTGTAGCCCAGGCTGGCCTTGAACTCACAGAGATCTGCCTGCCTCTGCCTCCCGAGTGCTGGGATTAAAGGAGTGCGCCACCACCGCCCGGCCAATTTGCTTCTGAAGGAGATGCAGACACTCCTGGTGCCGGCTGAATATGTGCCCTGCCCCAGCCAGAGAACCGTTCCAGAAGCCTCTGAAGCAGATGGGAAGACCACAAATGGCACCTGGGGAGAAGATAGCAGGTGTACGGCCAGCTACAGCTTCCTGACGCTTCCTGGCAAAGTCTGAGATCTTCCAGATGAAGACTCCATCATAGGTGGATGCTTCCAACTCTGAGACCTTCTGCTCCAGGTCGGCCATGGCAAGGTCCTTGAGGCCAATGCTCCTCTCTAGTTGCTGCACCTGCAGAGCAGAGACCACTTCACTTTGATAGGAAGGCAGGGACCTGACTGCCGTATTCTGTGCACCCTGAGCTCCCGTTTCCCACACTGCTAGCCTTTAGAAGTCTCTCAAGTCTTGTCTGTCCCCAGGAGCTACCTCCTAAATGTGAGGTACATGTTCCAGTCCACTTGGAAGGTTCTGGGTCTATATGTCCCCAGCATATTGCATGACTGATGCCTGCCCTCTTAGGCCAAAAAAAGTTTCAGTTGCTAGCCCATCAAACCCTACGGTTGAGTCTCTCAGAGCATGAGAATCAGAAGGCAAGAGGCCAAAGTCCAAATCATGGAGTTCTATTCTATGCTGTCCAGGCTCCAAAGATCCAGGACTCACTATGACCGCTAGGCACAAACCTTGTTACTCAGGGCCTCAATCTTGTCCTGGTCTAGCCGATGCTGCCGGCTACAAGCCTCTGCAGTCACTGCCACCCGCTCTACTTCCCGGTTCAGGACGCAGACAATGTTCTCGAAGGTGGCTGTCTTCTGCTCCAAAGTGTGGCACCGCTGCAGCAGCTCTGGCCCCGCCTGGTTCTGGCTTGCCTGTGAGGCTGGGGACTCCAGGAACGAGCTCAGCAACAGGGCCAGGTGTTCCCGTAGCCTCTGCACCTCATGCTCCTGAAGCTCCTCAGTCTCCACCTGTGGTACAGGACGGGGTTTGTACAGAATCGGCCCGGGTAGTGCAGCACCATGGGCCGGCCACACTGTACTGAGAGATGTGTGGTTGTTATCTCAAGATGGAAGCTCTCAGCTACCGCTCCAGCACCATGCCTGCCTGCCTGCCGCCATGATGCCCACCATGATGGTCATGGACCCCTCTGAAACTGCTGAGTCACAAATAAATTCTTTCTTCTATAAGTTGCCCTGGTCATGATGTCTTTACACAGTAATTATAGAAAAGTAATTAAGACACAACTAAATATTTTCAAACTTGTGTAAAAAAAAAAAAATTTTTTTTTTTTTTGGTTTTTTGAGACAGGGTTTCTCTGTGTAGCTTTGCGCCTTTCCTGGAACTCACTCTGTAGATCAAGCTAGCCTCAAACTCACAGAGATCTGCCTGCCTCTGCTTTCTGAGTGCTGGGATTAAAGGCATGCGTGGGCCACCACCCGGCTTGTGTAAAAAAATTTAAGAAGTTAAATATACTTCAAAATTATAATATCATTCATTATACTGCATGCTAATTAAGAAAAATAAGGGGTTGGGGATTTAGCTCAGTGGTAGAGCACTTGCCTAGCAAGCGCAAGGCCCTGGGTTCGGTCCTCAGCTCCAAAAATAAAAAATAATTTAAAAAAAAAATAAATAAAAAAAAAGAAAAAGAAAAAGGCACAGTGGCAAATGCTTGTGGTGATATATTGTGTACCCTAATAAAATTTGCCTGAAGATCAGAAAACAGAACAAGCCACTAGATTAAACACAGAGGCCAGGCAGTGGTGGCACACACCTTTAATCCTAGCACTCAGGAGGCAGAGATCTGTCTGGATCTCAGTGAGTTCAAAGCCACCCTGGACTACATGAGACTGTTCAGTCTAGGAAAGAAACAGAGCCAGGCAGTGGTAGCACACACCTTTAATTCCATTTCTTGGGAATCACGTGCCTTTAATCTCAGCACTTGAGATCTCATACCTTTAATCCCAGTGTTTGGGAAGCACACATGCCATTAATCCCAGCACTAGGAAGGAAGTGATGGCTGGGCAGAGAAAGGTATACAAGGCATGAGGAGACAGGAACTAAAGGCTTTTTGGCTGGAGAGCTTTCGACTGAGGATGCAGAGGCATTCAATCAGAGGATCTGTGGAGTTGTCGAGGTGAGGCGTGGCAGTGGCTTGTTCCTTTGTCTCTCTGATCTTTCAGCATTTACTCCAATATCTGGCTCTGGGGTTTTTTGTTTGTTTTTTTGTTTGAGACAGAGTTTCTCTGTGTAGCTTTGGAGCCTTCCCGGAACTCACTCTAGCTAGGCTGACCTCAAACTCACAGAGCCACCTGCCTCTGCCTCCCAAGTGCTGGGATTAAAGGTGTGCACCACCACCGCCCGGCATTTTTTTTTTTTTTTTTTTTTGGTTGGCTCTGGGTTTGTTTGTTTTTTTAATTAAAAAAAAACCATTTAGCAATTTATGTTACAAATGCTTTTAATGCCAGTATTCAAAAAGCAGAGACAGATGGATTTCTATGAGTGCAAGGCAAGTCTGGTCTACATATTAAATTTAAAACTAGCCTGGGTTACACAGTAAGAATCTGTTTCAAAAACAAAAACAAAACACCAAAAATCAAAACCCAAACCCAACCTAAAACAAAATTAGGCCTGGCAAGATGGCTTAGCATGTAAATGTGCTGTTACCAAACCTGATAACCTGAGTTTAACCCCTGGGACCCATATGTTGGAAGGACAGAATCAACTCTGAAAGCTCTCCACTGGTTTCACATAGATGTCATGGCTCACACACACAAAATAAGTGTAATAAAAACATTTACAGCCAGGCGGTGGTGGCACACGCCTTTAATCCCAGCACTTGGGAAGCAGAGCCAGGCGGATCTCTGTGAGTTCGAGGTCAGCCTGGACTACCAAGTCAGTTCCAGGAAAGGCGCAAAGCTACACAGAGAAACCCTATCTCGAAAAACCAAAAAATAAAAAATAAAACATTTACAAATAATAAAAAAATAAACTAATTTCATAAAGACACACTCAAAACATAAAAAGGAACCAAGACATCTGTGTCCCCAGTTGGAGGCACAGCAGAAGTATCTGCTCCTCACAGGGCAGGCGGTAGGTGGAACGAAGATGAACACAAAAAGGACTTGCTATCTGCTCAGTGGCTTCCCCAGCAGGGGCCAGCAAGGTCACCACAATGCCAGCCAGAGCTTAGCTGGCGCACCCTGTGATCTGAAAAGGTCCAATGACAGCAGCTCAGCTTCCTGGTAGCTCTAAACTTCCTTCTGCAGGGACTCAGTTGCTTTGAAATGGACACAGCAACCCTCCGACCACCCAACAGAAGAGGAGAGAGCTGCTCTGTTACCAGACACCACATCCTCAGCTTGCCTCTTCTTACCCTAATGCACATAGCCTATAGGCCCTCTGTGGAGCAGCCCGTGGTCAGGAGTCACGAAGGGAAATGATGTCAAGGAGATCCCATTGTACAGAGAGAGAGGGGGGAACAATAAACAGAGAAATAGCTTGTACAGGATGAAAATGAGGGGTCTGCACAAATAGAGAAGGGGGACATGTGAACAGGGACCTGTGGAGGTCTGAGGGAGTTCCCCAGAAATATAGCAAGGCAAAGGGTTGGGGTGGGGAAAAGTCAACTGCCCAGGCCAGAGGGCAGAGGTCTTGGGAGAGGGACCATAACAACTGTGAATCCAAACTTGGGGAGGCCACAGGAGGGTCAGGTCAAGTCATATCTTGTTTTCTACTTTAACAGATCAGAGCAGCAGAGTGGGCAGGAGGTACCCAGCCAACACAGGAAGGCTGGGTACAGGCAGGAGATGACGAAGTGACAAGCCAGCAGTGGAGGGACAGGATCCATCTGCCAACAGTCAAGGATTCGTTAGCATGCATGTGCAGTATGAGCCAAGCAGACCACTGGGCACTGAGGCTTTAACGAGACAACGTAACAATCAATGTGCTTTTCTTTCCTGGGAGATATGGGAAGAGGGTGGAGAACAAGGCGAGAAGGCCAAGGTATGGGTCTAAGGTGTTCACTAGGTATCCTGGGAGGCTCGAGGTGTCAGAAGCATATTATATATAGGTAGTAATCAAAGTCACCTAGAGATTTCAAGAGGGTAAGCCTGGGCACCTGAGGGCAGGAAGAAGGGATGCTGAGAGAGATAGCCAGGGAAGATACCAGAGAGGCTGAGGAACCTAGGAGGAGCCAGAGTTGGAGACTGTTTTGGATTGGAAAGGGAAAGACCCACTCAGGTCCCTAGTCCCTAACAGCAGACCCTTGGCTTACCATCTCAGGACAGCCGATGGTGTGGAATCTGCAGGGAACCCGACACTTGGTGCATGATCTAACATGGTCCTGAAACTGGAGGGTCAAGAGAATAAAGTTACCAGGGTCATTGTCATTACTGAGGGTCTCCTATCCCAACCTGCTCCATTTTCTTAATGTACCGACCATGTCAGATTTAACAAAAGAAACCACTAGATGCATCCTATTGGCCTTCTCACTGTCATGCAAAATCAAGATTAGACAATCCACTGTCAATCACGTGGGAAGGAGACATTTCAGGATAGCTGTGAAAAAGTCTAGTTCACGGTTTTGGGGAGGTCCATGCCACACAGAAAGCAACCTAGCTGTTATTTCTGTCAGTCTTGAGAGTATACAACATTGAAACCCCTGGGCCTCAGGCAGAATATTCAGATTCACGAGCATAGAGCATAAGAACAGGGCAGCCCCTTGTGTTATGCAGGGACAGGATAGAATAAAAGAACTATTGATGAACACATGAAACCTAAGCACACACTCAACTGAACACAAACGTGTCTGGTAAGGGCAGGAGAAAGACCACCTTTGAGACCCAGTGTGAGGTTAAGGAGCCATTTTTCTTCTACCTACTATTCCAGGCAGCAAGTGTGGTCAGACTTGCCCTGTGAAAAACTCAACTTAAAAAAGAGACCAGGGGAGGTTGGAGAGATGGCTCAGCGGTTGAGAGCACTGACTTATTTTCCACAGGAGCTGGGTTCGATTCCCAGCACCCACATGGTGACTCACAACTCCAGTTTCAGGGGACCTGAAGCCCTCACACAGACATACATGCAGGTAAAACACTAACACACATGAAATCATTTAAAAATAACAATAAGCCAGGCATGGTGGTACAGTCTTTAATCCCAGCACATGGGAGGCAAAGGCAGAAGGATCTCTGTGAGTTCTAGGCCAGCCTGGTCTACAGAGTGAGTTCCAAAACAGTCAGGGCTACATGCCAAAAACCTTGTTATATTATTTGGGGTAACTAAATCTATTTCCATGGTCATTTGTATTTAGCTCAAAAACAAACCACCTCTTATTTCCTGGTGGTGAGAGGTGTATTTTTTGTCAACAAGAAGGAAGCCCAGCTCAGTGGCAGAAAGCCTGCTTGGTAAGCATGAAGCCCTGAATTCCAGCCCCAACACTACACGCCCCCACTCCCAAAAAGGAACTTGCCCAACTCTAACAACATAACCCATGATTGTGTGTGCACACCTACAATCCTAGCACTTGGGAGTTGGAGACAGGAGGATCAGGAGTTCAAGTTTATCCTCAACTACACATTAAGTTCCAGGCCAGCCTGGGTCACATGAATCCCTGGTAGGAGTAGGGGGTAGGGACAGGGGAATGCAAGACAAAGTGAAAGGTGCCTTTAAGGCAAATCCATGACTTTAAGGCCAGCCTTGTCCACATAGCAAATTCTAGGCACCCATATAATGAGATCCTGCCTCAAAACAAATGAACAACAAAAAAATCCAAATGAATATTGGAGGATAAGCCACTATGCCCAAGAACATGCCCGTCCTGGTAACAGCAAGTAAACCTCACTTTGCTACTATTCTCCCTCTGAGCACTAGGTCATAAACTATCCCAAATGACAGCCCTTCACCACTACCCATCAGGTCTAGCACCCATGGTCTTCAGAAGATGGAAGGAATTGCTCTACCTTTTCCCGAGAGATCTTCTTCTTGCCACAGCCTTCACAGGTTAAGGGGAACTTAGGGCAGACCTCGTAGTGTACCTTAGAGAAAACAGGAACATTAGATGGAGATGCCAACACCAGGACAGGGCAGGGAAGGAGGAGGGGACACATGAAGTGCTCAAGGCAGCAGCAGCACTTAGGAGGACACTGATGTACTCCTGGCTCCTCAGACCCTCTCTGAAAGCTGTGTTTAACACTGAGTGAGATCCGGTAGGCGCCCTTACAAAGTCAGACTTTAGAACTTTCTTCTTCCTCTACAGCCTCCAGAGAACACGAGAAAGATGAGGAAAAGGGAGCATCACCACTTTTGCAACTCCTGACTAGAACAAAGGGTCTTTGTAGAGCTTGAAGTGGCAGTGCAGGACTTTCTCAGAACTAGACTATACTGTCCTCAGGTGGGCCCAGAACACAGCCAGATTCCCTTGAAAGAGACCCTGATATGCTACTACAGAGTGCCCAACATCCAAATGTGATCATCCAACAGAGGAAGGAACACAGTGCCAACACCCAGGATGTGGGGAGCAAATAGAGTAGGCAGCTGAGAAAGGGCCTGGAAAAAGATGCTGATGACCCTGATTCCAGCAAACGTGAGTGAAGGGAACCTCTCACTCCACAGTGGGAAAGTGGGTAAGTCAGAGAGGGACAGAGTAAATATCATTAAATTTTAGATATGCTCCGGCTTGGAAGTGTCCCCCAAGATCTACACACTGAAGGCTTAGTCCCTAACACAGGTGTGCATGTGATGTAATTCAAATGAAAATTCTCTAGGCCACTGGAAACATGCCCTCAAAGGGGACACTGAGTCCTCAGTCCCTTCCTCTTTCATTCCCCTATTACGTTCTCCAAAGCCAAGACAAACCTTCTCTTTGGAAAGCGATTATCTCAGGCCTTGTTAAAGCTATGGGCAAGCTGTTGCTGATAATACATCGTGAACTACTGTAGACAAAGTAACATCAGTCAGACTAGCTCATGAACAGTCTGGAGGACAGGCACACAGCTGGTGAATCACAATGTTGTTTTCTCTACCTGCTGTGTTTCAACTTTTCTAAAATAAGACGTTTTTCTTGTTGTTTGGGGGGGAGGTGGGGTCCTGAGTGCTGGGATTATGAGTCGCCACACTCGGGTATAAACACTTGAAAAAGAAAAAAGCCAGGCAGTGGTGGCTGCATGCCTTTAATCTCCAGCACTTGGAAGGTAGAGGCAGGCAGATCTCTGAGTTCGAGGCCAGCCTGATTGAGTTCCAGGACAGCCAGAGATACACAGAGAAACCCTGTCTTGAAAAACAAACAAATAAACACTTGAAAATTTTTTAGTCCTGCATGATGGCACAAACCATTAATCCAAACACCTGAAAGGCAGAACCAGGAGGATCTCTGTAAGTTTGAGACCAGCCTGGTCTACACAGCAAGTTCCAGTACAGCCAAGGCTACAGATGAGAACCTGTCTCAAAATATACATGTAAATACTTCTAGATTTATTTATTTTGTATGCATGAGTGTTTTGCCTGGCAAACCATGTTCTTTCCTGGTGCCCACATAAGTCAGAAAAGGGCATTGGATCCCCTGGAACTGGTGTTATGGTGTACTATCATGTGGGTGCTGTGAACTGAACCCAGGTCCTCTAAAAGAGCAACAAGTACTCTTAACTGTAATTACATACCAAAGCCCAGTCCCACCAAGAACCTTCTAACCTCCACGGCACCATGGAGACAAGTATGAAGCAGAAGCTAAGCAAACTCCAACCATAGCAGCAAACTCTAGCTGACTGCCAGTGTGTAGACAATGCCACCCAGGCTGTACCCGCCCAGCGCACCTCCAGGTCTGCATGGCTACAGGGTGCCCTGCAGTGCTGGCAGCTCAGGCTCCTTTTGGGGCATTCCTGCTCAGTGTGGTGCTCCTTCTCGCTGAGGCGGACCAGGACTTTACACGCAGGACACTCGGTGAGCAGGAATGGGCATAGTCCTTCGTGGCAGCTCTGGCAACAAAAGGAAGTATATGAAGATAGTATGCAGACCCTGCAGGTAACCCAGCACATGCAAGTGGCTTGGTGTGCCATGTTATCCTGCTTACTCATCATGGAGATTGCCCTCCTCGAGACCACTCACCATGAAGACCCAGGTCAGTGCACCCTCTTTCCACTTTTGGAAAGCAGGGATGCTGACTCCTAGCTGCACTTACTGAGCTGCTCCATTGCAGCTGGTCTCTGGGTGAGTGGTACCCGAGGACACTCACCTCTTCAACTGTACACCCATGCCACCCCTCCTCCCTGTGTCAGCTCCCAACTAAGTAGTGGACTGTTCTCCAGTATGAAGACAAACACACCGTGGGGCCATGCTGCAGACCTTACCAGTCCTGATCTCATCGCTGTTACAGTGGAGGTGGGAGGCAAAAGATGTACAAGGGAGACATGGAGATCATGTGAAAGTAGCTACGTGGCTCCCAACACCTGCAGCTCTGGGCATGGCTACCTAGCAAAGGCCTAACGTACCACATAGACAGCCAGGCTAAGGTGCTGGGAGGTCAGCCTAGAGCCAGCTGTTCTCAATATACAGGATGTATACCTGAGGTCTATGCTGTGAAGGGCCAGAGTGATACACAAGACTACCCCAGACCCCACCCCAGCAGACTGAACAACAGGAGAAAACCACGCCATAGATGCACTGTGCCTCTCAGCTGACCAATAAGCACCAATACAAGGACATCCTACCCAGTAAACCAGGAGAGAGAGGGCAATGAGCAAGCCCCCAGTTAAATGCTTTCCTTTGTAAGAATTGCCATGGTCATGATGTCTCTTAGGTTACCAGAGAAACATAGCATTAGAGGTTTGCTGGCTAAGCTATCTTCTTGTTTTCCCTCCTTACACTTTTGTGGGGGGTGATGGGGGTTGAGGATTGAGACAGGGTTTCTCTATGTAGCCCTGGCTGCCCTAGAACTTGCTCTATAGATGATCCACCTGCCTCTGTCTCCCAAGTGTTGGGATTAAAGGTATGCACCAACCATGCCTTGAGACCCTAATGTGGTGATATATTGTTTGTAATCTAAGAAATAAAACTTGCCTGAAGATCAGAAGACAAAGCCAGCCACAGTTAGCCACCGAGGTCAGGCAGTGGTGGCACACATCTTTAATCCTAGCACTCAGGAGGCAGAGGCAGAGCTCCATCTGGATTTCTGTGAGTTCAAGGCCACACTGGGCTACATGAAATCAATCCAGTCTAAAAGAGAAATAGAGCCAGGCAGTGGTGGCACACACCTTTAATTCCAGCACTAGGAAGGTTGAGACAGAAAGTGATATGGCTGGGCAGAGAAAGGAATATAAGGCAGGAGGAGACAGGAACTCGCACTCTTTCAGGCTGAGGAGTTGGTGAGGTAAGAGGTGGTGGCTGTGGCTTGCTCTGCTTCTCTGACCTTTCAGCTTTCACCCTGATATCTGGCTCCAAGTTTTTATCAAGACCAAACAGGATTCGTGCAACACCCTACGTTAAGCACAGAGGTCAGTAGGGGAAGCACACTCGGTACTGTGCAGCCTCCACTCTCCATCCATAGAACTTCCACCTTCTTAAATGCAAACTCTGTCTCCATTAATAGACTCCTCTGCCCCTGGAAACCTTTACCTTACTGCCCCTGCTATGGACACATGTGTGCATGCAACAGCATAAACCTGGTCCCCCGTACCTGGCTCATCTTACTGAACTCATAGAGAGGCTCTGAAGCAGAAGACACAAGAGGAGAACCATCAGGAGAAGGTTAATAGGCAAGAAGTAAGTTCCTGAGGCTGAGAGAAAATCCAGAGCAGGGCAGAAAGGACCATCAGCAGGGCCATGAAAATAGAGGCTACAGCTCAGAGTTGTCCAAACAATTCTGGAGGAAGGCTGTTCGGAGGGGACAAGGGGGTGAGGGACCTCATTCAGATCCCAGGAAGCAAGTGGGATTCTAGATAAGGCATGTACATTAAGTCTGAATGCTGGGCAACCCCCAAAACAGGACACACAGGAACATAGATAACCACACTAACAGTCAAGTCTAAGGGGCTCTCTGGCCCAGCACAGATGTGCTGTATGCCATACTCCCATAACTCTCTGAGTAGATGACAATTAGTTATTAAAACAAACACAAAGAGGGACCTCGAGGAGTTACTATGCTGTAACAGTTTCTAGAGCTTAAACCTAAAGCACAAATAGTTAAGTTACTATAATTTAGCTAAACGGCTATTTATTTTTATTTGGGGCTGGGGAAATGGCTCAGTTGATAAAGTACTTGCCACACAAACACAATGACCTTAATTTTTCCATGTAAAAAGCAAAAACAAACAAACAAAAGCCACATACAGCAGTGTACTCCTATAATCCCAATGTTGGGAAAACTAAGATAGGAGGGATCTCTGAGGTAAGATGGTCAGCCAGCCTAGACTAACTGGTGAGCTCCAGGCCAATAAGAAACCCTTTCTCAACAAAGTGAATGGCTCCTGAGGAACAACACCCAAGGCTGACCTCTGGCCTCCACATGCATACAAGCATACACACACACACACACACACACACACTCAAAGCTGTACATACGGTAGTAGAAAGCCTAGAATGCACAACCCTGGAATCAATCCTCTATACTGAAAAAGAAAATGAATGACAAGGCACCTTAGATTTGCTTTGACGTAATCCATAAAGGAAACATGGGCAGAGACAGCTGACAGAAGTCTGGTAGGCACCCAGGAGCCCTAGCAGTGACTTGGCTCTCAGCTCACTGCTCAAAGTTGCCGTATGTTTCTCTTACTTTTTTTTAAGATGGATCTTATGCAACCCATTCTGACCACGAACTTTCTATGTAGCTGAGGATGACCTTGAACCCCTGATCCTGACAAATTTCAATAATAAAATTTTTCTCCTGGCCTGGGTATGGCTCAGTGGTAGAGTATGTGCTTTTCATGTTCGTGGCCCTAGGTTCAATGCCCTGCATTGGTGCTTCAAATTCCCAGCTGAGCTCAGGCCCTGAGAATTGGAGCTCACTGATAAGTCGAGGCTGGCCAGTCACCAAACCCCAGGGACCCTCCTGTCTCTGCTTCTCCAACACTGAGATTACAGGAGTATGCTGCCATCCCTGGCTTTTTTAGATGGGTTCTGGGGAAACCAGAGTCACAGGCAGAAGATACACTTGTCCCAACACACTGAGGCAACAAGGACAAAGCTTTGTCTCCCCAACAGCCCCAGCAGACACAATCCAAATACTTCAGCATTTACTCAACCAGAATTCAAACTGAACATCTTTAGCAAATACAGTTGCCATAACTGATTTTTAAAAAAGATTTGTTTGTCTTGATGTTTTTGAGACAGGGTTTCTCTGTGTAGCCCTGACTGCCCTGGAACTCGATCTGTACACCAGGCTGGCCTCAAACTCAGAGATCCCCCTGCTTCTGCATCCTGAGTGCTGGGATTAAAAGCATGGGCCACTTGGCCGAGGGCAGGCAGTTGAGACAGGGTATTGTATGTAACCTTGGCTGGTCTGGAACTCACTATGTAGACCTGACTGACCTCAAACTCCTCATAGAGATGAACCTGCTTCTGCCTCCCAAGTGCTGGGATTACACCATACCTAGCTTAGATTTTTTTAAAAATTATACATATAGGTGTTTTGCCCACATCTGACTATGTACCATGTGCGCATAGTGCCCAAGGAGGCCAGAAAAGGGCACTGGATCCTTTGGAACCTGAGCTGAGGCAGTTATGAGCTGTCATGGGGCTGCTGGGACTCAGATCCTCTGCAAGAGCAGCCAGTGCACTTAACCACAGAGCCAACACTCTAGCACCATAACTGAATTTCTTAAGAACACATAATTGGGGCTGGAGAGATGGCTCAGAGGTTAAGAGCACTGACTGCTCTTCCAGAGGTCCTGAGTTCAATTCCCAGCAACCACATGGTAGCTCACAACCATCTTTAATGAGATCTGGTGCCCTCTTCTGGCCTGCAGTCATACATGCTGTATATATAAATAAATTAATTAATTAATTAAAAAAAAAAAGAACACATAATTGTGGGGCTGGAGAGATGACTCCAAGTTAGGAGCACCTGCTGCTCTTGCAGAGGACTCAGGTTCTATCCCGAGGACCCATATGACGGCTCACAACCAACCTTAACTCCAGTTCTAGGGATCCCGGTGCCTTCTTCTAGTTCCTCTTTGGGCACAAGGCACACATGTGATGCACATACACACATGAAGATAAAACACACAAAATAAAAAGATTTAAAAGAAGAAGAACATGCAATTAGGCCATGCACACTGGCACACCTGCCTCCTAATGTGCTCCCTAGTATTTGTACCCCCAGCTGGTCTGGAACTTACTATATAGAGACCAGGCTTGCCTTGAACTCACAGAGATCTGCCAGTCTTTGTTTTCCCTAGTGCGGGAATACTGGTATGCAGCACCATGCCTTGCCCTTTGAGAGAGCAGATTTGAACAGGGCTTTCAATCCATCTTCAGAACAGCAGGCATCATCATAAAGGAAAAACAAAGCCAAAGGCTAAGCAGGATTTTTCTCCAACTTTCCAAACATTTTAAATAATTCAAACCATTAAAAAAAAAAAAGTTTTAGTCACAGTCTTAGTTTTCAGTGAAAACCAAGAAATAAACAAGCCAGGTGGTGGTGGCACACGCCTTTAATCCCAGCACTCGGGAGGCAGAGCCAGGCGGATCTCTGTGAGTTCGAGGCCAGCCTGGTCTACAGAGTGAGATTCAGGACAGGCACCAAAACAACAGAGAAACCCTGTCTTGAAGAAAAAAAAGAAAAAGAAAGAAAGAAAGAAAGAAACAAACAGATGTGTGACAGGCAGGAGAGACATGATCATCTGCAAAGGTGGTAACGACTACGTAATTTCTGGTCTGGTCTGTGACATTTGCTACCAGTGAGAAGTTTTTATCAATAAAATCAGCTAAGGCAGAGCTGTGCCTGCCCTCCCACGTGACCAAACCCAACTCATCTCAGGGACTTTCCAGAGCTCTCAAAGGGTGCAGCCAGGGACTTTCCAGCCTGCATGCCTGCAAAGCCACATGGCACCAAGCCCATAGCCTGGCTGCAGTCCCTGGCCGTCAGTCAGAGGCCCACACAGCCACTGACCTCTAGTACCACAGGCCTGGAGGCAACAGAAATCCCAGAGGAATCTTGAGCCTAACAGCGCTGGGAACTATTTTTCCACCTGCCCCAGGGATCTCTCAAGCACCTTCAAGGGCAATAGGTTATACGGGGCCCCCATGCTCTACACCCACATTTTCCTGCATCCACCCTATTTCCCTAGGGGCCATCTCTTTCTGAGACAGCACTAGGCATTTCACTTTAAGAATATACTGTGGACTATGGCTCCTGATCAGGCCCTGACACCATGCTAGAAAAGAAGACCATAGTTTCTTGTTCACCCAAGTGAAGCCCAAACTGCTCAGCTTGCAAAATGAAACCCAAAGCCCGAGATCACAAAGTGTAATCAATCAACGGGACATGGGACATGTAGCCAGACACACATGGCAGAGCATAGGAGAGATGAGGTCTCACTAAGCAGCCCAGGCTACCCTTGAACTCATGATCCTCCTGTCTCAGGCTCCCAAGAACTAGGATTAGATGTACATCACCATGTCTAGCTGAGACAAAACCTTTTTGAAGGTTGGTGACTGAGCCATCCAAGAGGAATGAGTAACCTGGTGGACTGGAGTGGCCTAGCTAACCACCTGACCTCTGGGATGCAGGTTTAATGAAGATGTCTAGAGGTGACATGAGGCTCACATTAACGCTCCCACTACATTCGTACACCACCGTCAGTACACCACCATTTGTACACTACCTCTGCCACTGGCCTTTTAGATGTCTTTCCATGACCACATAACCAATATACCCCCCTTTTTTGGGGGGGTTCGAGACCCCAGGGTTTCTCTATGTAGCTTTGCGCCTTTCCTGGAACTCACTCTGTAGCCCAGGCTGGCCTCAAACTCACGGAGATTGCCTGCCTCTGCCTCCCGAGTGCTGGGACTAAAGGCGTGCGCCACCAACGCCCGGCAGAAAGAGTACTCT
>CABHPH010133560.1:0-23402 GCA_902168325.1 Peromyscus nudipes
CCAAAAAATCAATGATCATCTTTTCTATCAGTGAAATCTCAAAGAGGGATGGATCCTCCTAAGTTTTTTTCTCTTCAAAATGTTCAGTTGGTGATCTGAATGCATGAATTCTGGAAGTAACCCTTCCAAACACAGTTGCTGTTATCTTTCACACTGCAAAACAATAGAGGGTCTATGCGTTATTTGTGCTCCCTATCATTTACTTGGGTGTCTTTGGCTCTTTCCCTTTGGCTGTGGAGAACCCATTTTTAAGCAACTAGGTACTTCTCTCTTAGAGCCTACAGTTAAGGTGCTGAGGTATGGCTCACTATACCACATCAGTGCAGAGCATCATAGGTTACCCTGTATACTGATCAGTCCATGGAAGGTCATATGACCTAATCAGAATCAATCAAGGAAGACAGGAGAATTCTCATGTTGCTTTCTTGAGTTCCCTTCTGAGAAGAAGGGAAGAGTCAAGAACAGCCATGGGCTTCCACAAAGAAAATAAGGATACAGTTAGACCTGGTGGTGTAGACCTATAATCCCAATTATTCAGGAGACTGATACCAGTAGATCAGAAATTCAGAACAGGATTAGGCTATGGAGTGAGATCAAGGTTAGCCCAGGTAACTTAGCAAGAGTTTGTCTTAAAAATTAGGAAAATAAAAGGGACTTGGCACTGGTTATATAGTTCAGTAGGTGAGTACTTGCTTAGTATGAAAACTGTCCTAGTTCAATCTCTACTAGTACTTCAATCAATCAATCAATCAATCAATCAATCAATCAATCAATCAATCAACCAACCAACCAATCAACCAATTAGTCATTATTCTGCAGAAGATGTAATTAGGTCAGCAGATAGATAGATGGTTTGCTTGCATATTGACTCTACTGAACAGAGTGAATTATATCCCAGGACTATTGGGTTAGGGAGCCAGTGAAAGCCTTTTGGGCTCAAACTAATCTACTTTTACTTGCACTAGAAAGATTTTTAAATAATGCAAAACAGCATCAAACCTAAGATTGGAGGAGGAAGATAAAACACTGAAATGATCCCATACCAGCAGATACTTGGTATTCAAAAGTTCAAGAGAAATTAGCCCAATGTAAAAATGCCAAGAAAACGCCTCTCTTGATAGGTTAGGGAATGAAACTGGAGGCAACTGGAGGCAAAAGTCTTTCCTAGATATATCTTCCAAGATCACTTTTCTGAGCAAATGCAGTTCTTTATTGATCTTGTTTCCTGCCCAGTCCAGCCTTCTTTTAGGTCTTGCAATGAATTAAGCATATATAAACAAGAGGTGCATGCTTGAAATCTCAGTACTGAGAGGTTAAGTTCAAAGCCATCCTGATTTGTCCAGCAGATTCTAGGCCAGCCTGAACTACAGTGAAACTCTCTGTTAAACAATGCAATAAAAATCAAAGTAGAGAGAAACTGTAGTCTTCACTGATGAGCTTCACAGGCTTTATATCCTAGGGACAGAAACCAAGTGATCATTTTTCAATGTCACAACTTCAAAGGACCCAAGGGGTCACCAAGTCTTTCTTCTTAGACTTTGCTTTAGGGAATCTTTAGGCTCAGAAATATTAAGAGATTTCCGTCAAACTAGAAAGGTTTGCAACAGACTTTTGACAGACTCATCAATACGTAGCTTAGGTAAAGAGTTTCATGGGATACAAGAGTAACTGATTCCACATGGCAAAGATGTGGCAGGGTCCTGTGCTGTTGTTCCCTTTTGGGGGAGGGGACCAAGTAGGCCCAGAGTCAAACCACACAGACTCTAGGAGAACGTCAAAACAACAAGCTCAGTTTACTCAGGAAGAGGCAAGCCTTATATACCCTCCACCTGACCCTAGGGGGAGGTCTGATGAATACGCACCTGCTGGTGTGACATGGCTGCTTCTCATTGGTCCAGGTCATCTCCAGATCATGTCTCAGCTGCTGTTGCTAAGGCCCTTAGGCAGACCCAGGTTGGCTCTCAGAAAGTATGTATTTTACTTTTTTGGGCCTGCTGGCCCTCTAGTCTGTTAGGGATGAGTCATCCCACAGGCAACTTTGTCCCTTCCCTCTGCCCAGCAAGCTTCCTGGGCTCGATGGACAAGAGAAATTGAAAATGTCACAGTAACCTTCACATTATTTTGAGTGAAAATGCTATTCTAAATGCTGATCTCTAAGCAACACATCAGAAGAACAACAGCCTGGTTAAACATGTAGTTCCTTTGTGTGTGAAAGGAGAATAGCAGCAATGCATTTCTCCTATCGTGAAGACAAGGTGCAATAAGGACCAGCACATGACTGTCACCATCACCAATGTTAGTACTATTTCAGGTGTTATTGCTACTCTTTGGCTGAGTTGAGAAGGATGCCTTAAAATAAGTATCGGTGCATAGATAGATGTCATTCACTTAAGTAATTGAAATATGCTTTGCTCCCAATTAGTTACTTCATTAAACTTTATCAGAAGAATGAGCTTTTAGAAGCGTACAGATGTTCCAGCTGTTGCATCGTGTCTTTCAGTTAGAGAGGAAGCCTGATTTCAGCATCCATGAGATCTAGTTTTCTATGCTAATCTAACTCCCTCTTCTTGGAGTTGCACTGAAATAAGGTAGGGATTTGCAAGGCACTTCTGTGTCTTTACAATTCAGTCATTTTTGTTTTGTTGACTTGGCTCTTCACAAAAAAGTGATTTTTATACCCCTCCAGTCACTAAATACAGATATTAAATGAAAATAGAATTGTTTCCTAATAAGATCAAAAGGAATTTGTGTGTCTAAGAAGCCTTGGAGTCCCAGAAGTATCAATTCAAAACACTTATAATAAAAACACTCAGATTTTTGAATAACAAGAGGATTGCTCAATTTAATTCAAAGAGATAAAATATTTTCTGTTGACAGTTTAAGTGTTATATGCTTGACTGTTGGACATTATAAACTATCAAAATGGTCCCTCTTGACTCAGGTAGGAAGAATGAGGAAGAAAACACATCCTTTTTGGCATCAGAACAAAAGATAATACATTTACTTGTATCCGCGAGAGAGCACCATAACACAAAACGTACATGTCACTATGAGTTGAGCCAGCTCTCACTTCTTGGCAGCAGGAGTCGGAATTCTTCATCTAATGAAAGCATCTTTAAAAACATGGGTTGCCCTCTACTTTCCTTCATATTCTCAGTGGAGGAGGAGAAAACTGTTTGCCCCAAAGGAAATGGGCCTGAGATCCATTGAAATGCCAAACCCACTTACAGGCTTCCAATAATGAGATTTCAGTGGCTTGCATAAGTGGGTAAGCCCTTTGCTTCCTGAACTTTAAACTCCTCTATGCTTGATTAGGAAAACAATACAGAAAAGTCAAAATGTTTATGCAGACAATTAGCCAAGATAATCAATGTGATTATTAAGGAATGTACCCTCTTATTCTCTTATTTCTTTCCAGATCTATAAAATCATGACAGTCATGTGGCATTTATTTACTTATTTATTTTTAGTGGAGGATTAGAAACATGTTTCCTTTTGTTTGCTTACTTAATAATAAATCATTTTTTATAATAGGATCATGACTAGTTTTCTACAACATGGTTTTCAAAGGTTTCCCAGCCATCTTTTTGCTAACTATGATATCCTCATCTTTCAATATTAACAAAGTCTCTAAGACTTTACCAACTCCAGACATTACAGATGTCTTTTCGTATCTACTGATTTGTTCTAGGACTTTCCCTCCTTCTACCTTCGTTGATATCAAAGTGTACAAATGCTCATGTTCTTATTATATGACATTTTTCACACAATCTATACACATCCTCCTATATATTTGAATAATATCTAAACTACTTTTAATACCTAATACAATGTAAATGTTATAGAAATGGTTGTTATACTATACTGTTTAGTGAACAATTGCACGAAAATGCCTATATGTGTTCATCATGGATAAAATGCTTCTTTTCTTTTCTAAATACATTTATTGATGGTCTAATGAAACCACAGTTATAAAATCCACAGAAAGGGTCGCTCTTTTTATTACCAGTCATTGTTCCTAGAGTAAATGAATATAAACAAAGAGAATAAGAAATGCTATATCAACTTTAAAGGAACCTCTACCCCTTTTCTTAATGTTAAGACAAAACTGACTGCATGGATAGCTGACACATCAGCTTGGGATTTGGAAATTCAAGCCCAGCACACAGAGCCGTGTCCGTCTGCAAGAATCAGTACATCTCGGCATCCTGGCTAGACAGTGAATCCTGGCATGCTACTCGAGCCCAGCACAGCTCTTGTTGGCACTACTGTATGTTTCAAGGCACCACATCATGATTCTGACTGCAGAAATCCAAGGTTGGTGCTCATTTGGGGAAGCCAATTTCTCCTACCCACTTAAAAATTTATTAGCAGAAGAATATCATCAAAGACATGAGGGCTGCAGTATCAACTGGCTTGAGGAGCCTGAGAGAAGGGGATGTTTCTTTAATGTTTTTTTTTCACAGTTCCTCTCGTCTATAAATTTGCATGGAAAGTTAGGTTTTCTTTAAAAAGTTTTCTTAAGGAAAAATTATTTCCCTTTCTTATGTGGTCTTTTACATAGACTCTTCATTTTCAGATCCTTGCTGTAGCACTAGATTGCATTTGAGGCAAAGGCAAGGAGCAATAATCTCTTTTCCCACTTCTCGATTTGCTGAATTTTGAGGTTGGGTCAAAGGAGCTTAATGGAAATTAAGAAACTGTCCTTTTTCTCTGAGCCAAATTTATCTTGTTTAACCTCTGCAGATGCTAATGAGAACCACAGCTGAACTGTCCCAAAGGAATGTCACACCAGTGCCAAACTGTATCCCCTCTGCATTTAAAATGACACTCACGTGACAGTCCCAACTGTTAAGAATGTAGTTAGGATGATTTCCTGCAGCCCTTCCTCAGACCCCTGGGCACTTGAAATGAGAGGTCCAGATCTAAACTTCAAGGAAAAGAGATCAAACTACCTAAGCCTTAACCTTTATCTGTGTTAGTAGAAGACTCATCATATAAATTACAAAATGGGTCTTATATCAGAGGGCATCATGGCTTTGAGCACACTGTTTGCTTCATTAATTAGTTCTATTATCAAATGAAGGTTTTGAAGTACTGCATAAAGCAAGGCTAATACATTATTAAAGGACAGAACCAAAATGCAAATAAACAGAACATTTTAAAATTAACATGTGATGGCTGAAGTTCATTCTCCATTTGATGGGATCTTGAATTACCTAGGAGACCAACGTTGTGGCGTGTCTCTGAGGGAATTTTCTAGAATGGGTTAACAGTTGGGAAGACCCATCCAAAACATGAGCACATTCTGTGGACTTTGTCCAGGACTGAACAAAAAAGAGAAAGTAGGCTAAACATGAACATTCGCTGCTCTCTGATTCCTGACAACCAATGCTTCTTTGAGCTCCAGCTACCGTGAATTTCCCACAGTGAGAAGATGTCTTCTTCAACTGTCAAATAAAACCTTTCTGCCTTAAGATGCTTTTGTCAAGTACTTTGTCATAGCAGCGAGACAAATAGTTTCTACACACCATTTCGCAAAACATGTAGAGAAGGTAAGAAGAATGATGGTGAAGAGCTAGGATGAACAGTTATGTCAAGGGGTTCACTAAAAGTCTTCTAAGAAACGGATGTACTTTCAAAGTGCCATAGTTCAGAATGACAATGTCTTTCCTGAGCTCATTTATTAAAGCACTGGTCCTCAGTTTGGGGATTTGGGGAGCTGGTCCTAATGAGAAGTCTTTAGGTCACTGGGGTTGTGCCCTCAAAGGGGATTTGGGGAGTCTACTTTCTTCTACTTTCTGTCATTTGCTCTCTGGCCATGATGACAGTGGTTTTCTTCCATCAAATGCTCCTTGCCATTGTATTCTCGATCATCATAGGCCTCAGAGCAAAGGACCAACTGATCATGTGCCAAAATCCCCCAAACTGTGATCCAGATCCACTTTTTCTTTTTATATATGGATTATTTCAAGTATTAGAGTGATGGGGACGGAACACTGACTAACACAGGGAGAGATATTAAGAAGAAAAGGAGGACAGGTTCAATATCTTTATATTCTCAGCACCCACACAAACTTAGAATCTACATGCTTTTTACTTGAGATATTAATATAACTGTATTGTGTGAAAGTTTTTCAAGTAATTCATGATGGCCAGTTGCCATCCTAAGGGCTTAGAAAGCAATTGTTCAGTTAACCTGTTTCCCTCCCAAAGAAGATTTTAATCTTTTAGTGAATTCTTTGTTTTTCTAGACAGGGTTTCTCTGTGTAACAGCTCTGGCTGTCCTTGGACTTGCTTTGTAAACCAGACTGGCCTGGAATTCACAGAGATCTACCTGTCTCTGCCTCCCAAGTGCTGGGATCAAAGGCATGCATCCCACCACCTGGCTTCTTTTAGTGAATTCTTAAGCTCTGTTCCTCTGGTTACCTGATATTGGCAATGTCAGCTGTTGCTAGGTAACATTACCAACAATAACATGACTTTACTGGACAGTTACATTCAGATCAGGAGACACATACCAAGTAAGAAGCCATTGCTTAGACTTGTCACAATGAGATAAAGACTCTTGTAACTAGAATAACCCTTGCTTGGACCTTGGAACTCTAAGTATGTCATCTTTAGAAGGTTTTGACAAGGTTTGCTCTTACATCTGTGTGGTGTATGTCTGGTCTTCTTGCACCTGAACTATCTCCATGAGAGATTTTTTCATAATCACAATTGTTACATGGGTTTCTGCAAAGATTTCTACATCCAAAGAATTCATGCTCCCCTCCAGGGGCTGTGCACTCCAAATTTTTACCTATTCAGTATGTTGAAGCCACAGAAGGCTAATGGTGAGTTAATGAGCCTGAAGACTTGCATGAACCTATGAAAGCCCCCACCTGGCTCTGTGTAGCAATATTTAGCAGAAATAAAGGCTTTAGAACACTGAGAGGGTTTGGTACAAAACCAAAACGCAATGTAAGAGCCTTAGATCAGAAAGAAATCAACAAAACTAATTTCTCCCATTTCACTGACCAATGTTGAAGCATTGAACCTGATTCTTTATGTAGCTCCTGTCTCAAGCTCATAGCTCAACAAACATGAAAAAGTATGGAGGGAGCAAATGCCAGATGGTCAAGTTTCATTCTCCTAAGTTAAGCTCCAAAAATGCAGTAATAGCTCACCCACTTCAGTTCTCAGTGTCATTTCAAGGCCAGATGGCAAAGGAAGGAAGAAAAAGAGAAGAAAAAAGAGAGAAAGCAATCTTACTATGAATGTAAATATTTCTCAGGGTGCATAATTTTAGCTTTATGAAGATTACTCTGTATAGGGAGATGAGGTCCACAATAGGCTGATAACAAGTTCTGTTTTATAATCCTCAGCTCTTGGTGGTTTGTTTGCCCTTCATCATTAGTAATTACTCAGGAACCTATCACAGATTAATACTGGCCTGCAGCCTAGTGCTTGGGAAGCCCTGACTGGATGTTTGCAAAGGTGCTTTTCAGGTCTCAGATGTGATTATTCAAATCCTGCCCTCTCTAGAAAAAATCCATTTCTACCATGTAGCTTTCTGCAGCGTTACCAGCAATCTCCTATCTCTGAATTATTTACACAAATCCAATCAATGCTGCACCGACTTGGCATTTCTAAGACCTTATCTTATACCATCTCCTCTGTGATCAACTTCTCAGTTCAATTACATAATATTTTCTTGAAGAGAAAGGAAGGCCCCCTTCTACCTTTTATGCTACCCCAGCACTTATTCAGTAAAGTTTCAGGCTAGAAAATGTCCAAGTTCTTTTGATTAAAAAAAAAATCCAGATAGCAAGCACAAATTCCCTTCTGTGATAACTTGCCCTTGCTGATACAATTGAGAAGTAGCCACTGACAGCAGGCAAGTAGACTGATGTGATTGTGTTCCAATAATACTAGGCAAAAGAAAGAAACAGTCTGAATTTGGCTTTTTGAGTGGCCGCCTACATTAAAGGACAGGCTCTCACCTTCTACTTGCAAATGGATTAATGATTCTAGTAAAGCTATGGGTAGCACTGTCACTAATTAGGACACCATTCATTATGAGTTGCTCACTTCTAAATTGAAAGTCATTTTCTAGAGAGAAGAGTTACAGATACAAGGAGAGAACAAACACTGAGGTAGTATGATTGGCAAGATCCTGGGTTGGGACTTTGTCTTTAACTTTTTTATTACCGTAAAGGGATACCATTAGCAAGGCAACTTATGAATGGAAGCATTTAACTGGGGCCTTGCGTATAGTTTTAGAGGGTGAGTCCATGGCTGTCATAGTGGAGATATGCAGGCATGGCACTGGAGCACTAGCTGAGAGCTTATATCTGATCCGCAGCAAGAGGCAGAAAGAGTGAGACTGGGACTGGCGTGGTGGGCTTTCAAATTCTCAAATTCTACCCCCAGTGACAACATACTTCCTCTAACAAGGTCATACCTTCTAATCTTTCCTAAACAATTCCACCACCTGGGAATCAAACATTCAATTGTGAACCTGTGTGTGTGGGGGGACATTCTTATTCAAACCACCAGACTTGAAAGGCAATTTCCCTTCCTACTAACTTTTAGCTTAGTATGAAAGTTCCTTTTTACCCATACTGGAAGGTGGAGGGGTGACTGTGGTTCTTTATGGTATTAGCTGTGGAAGGGTGGAGAAGGAAGGGAAAAGGAAATAGCGAAGAGAACAATTAAAGGACAGAAGCAGATCTTGTTCTACATCACAACAGGAATCCTAGTTCACGAAGACTTATGTGTCCTTTTACTGAAGATAACTACAAAGTGTTTGAAAGGTTCCCAGCTAATGGAAATGACACATGCTTGAAGAGATGGAAATTCCACATACTCATAGATGGATCATTGCACAGCTTGTTCGTAGACTAAGTAACCCATAAATATGTAAAAATATCACATTAATAAAAAATTTATAAATGAAAAGATAACAATGTGTATGGCAATTTTCTATGAATTAAAACATTCCATCCTGGAGGAAAGGCTCTATAAGCTTCAGAAAGTAAACCGTTCACAAGTCCCAGGAGTTCCCTGAAACTTTCAAAATTCATTAGGCCCCTCCCACTCCAAGATTATAAAGCAACAAAGTAAAGAAATGACTCTGACTAGCTGAGCTACCTGTAAGCTGCACAGAGAGCTCCAGGGATGTAGCTTTCATAAGTTGCTACCCAGGATGGAGAAGGCTATTTGACCGATGGATGATGGTGGCTACTTCTAAGTCATCCATACCTCTATCCATAAGCATCCCCTCACTTGTCCTACTTTAAGGAGTTCTAGCAGTTGGGCTTGGTGGCCTTCTTTGTTTGCCCAGTTTTCGGTGCCCTGCCTGGGATGAGCAGGTTTTTGTTCTTGTCTCCCCAGGAAAAGGTCTCACAGAACAAATAAATAACAACAAAAAGGAAAGTGAATACACTGGAGAATAAAGAGAGCGAAGAGTAAACAAGGAGCCTGAGGGTTTTTTTTTTTTTAATATTGGGAGATCATTTTAAACTGTATTATTTTTCTCGCTTTTCTGTAATGTCCATTAAATAAATGACTATCACACTGCAGGTGAATAGTCGTGGAATTTCTTTCTCTGTATATAGACTGCTTTCTTACCAGAATAGAGATTTCTGCTTATACGAGGACTGAGGTTTAGGTTTGTCTGTCCTTCACAGAGTTTGTTTTGTTTTGTAAAGAGCTCTAGACAGTTTTTCCTGGGAACACTATGTAAATTCTGCAGACTGATTGATGGATAGATTAATTTGAAAGCTGTCCTACTGTTTTAAAAACATTCTAGATTGCCAGCAGTGGTTCTGACCCACTGTGCAGAAATTAGAGGCAGCTACCAGCTTCTGTTCTTAAGTGACAGTCATATGGAAGCCTATTGTCTTAAGGTTCTTTGTCCCCGGGGGTATTGGATGAGAACACATAGCTGGACATCTGGTTCCAGTCACCTCTATTTACCTGGGTAGGAATTGTAGGGGAGCACACCTCTGCAGGTTCTGCCCCACAGTTCATGCTCTAAAGAATGACATGCAATCAACATGTCATGAAGTTCATTTGACATAATGCATTCTGCAGCAAGGCATTTATTAATAGAATAGCACAGGGTACTGTTTTGTTCCTATTGTTTGACACAATGCCAGTACAAGTTGCTGTTCCCTAGCCATTATGTCCTCATGTTAAAAGTGGTGTACCTACAAATGCAGAACACTAGCTCCTTTTATGGCAATTGCTCAGAGTGTCTCAGCAATCCCCAGAAAAGAGTCTCTGATTAGAATAATTTCTCTTTTCTGAGCAATGACTGAATGACAAATGTCAGGATAAAACAATAATCAACACTACATATTCTGTAACAAGCTGGATGAAGTGAAAAAGAAAGTAGATTTCATGGGCACTTACTTCATGGGACTGCATAACACCCCTTTTGGAGAACTGGAAACTTCTCATTCTACACATCCAACTGTCAACAGCTTATATAGACAGCCACACAAGAGCCACTGCCTTCTTTCTGCCAGATGCCAATTCACACCAGGGACTTTCTCTTTTGGCATTCAAATCTGGGGGACCCACTGTCCTGATCGGATTTCTGGTCAACTTTGACACAAGCTAGACTTATCTGGGAAGAGAAAACTACAGGCAATTAGATTGAGGCATGTTCTTGACTGACAGGAGAGGACCCAGCCCACTTTAGATGGTGCCACCCCTACATAAGAAAGCAGCCTCAGCAAATCATGGGGAGCAAGACAGTAAGTAGCATTCCTTCCTGGTTTCTGCTTCAGCTCCTACCTCCAGGTTCCTGCTTTGACTTCCTACCCTGATTTCCCTCAGGGATGGACTGTTAACTTGATGTATAAGATGAAATAAACCCTTCCCTCCAAAAGATGGTTTTGGTCATTGCTTTATCATGCAATAGAGACTTAGCTAAGACACATATCCACTTGGGGTTGCTCTGCCTTGTATTTCTTCCTAGTTTGTATCCTTCCTTGCATTGGGCATGCTGCTCTTCATTTTCTCAATACATTTCATTTTCTCAATACATTCCATTTCTGCTTGCTTGAATCAGCCAGGGTCACTTTCTTTGCTTGGATCTTAACTGAGCTAAGAAGCTAGCAGGAATTTAAAGGGGGAAAAACAGCTAGACTTCACAGCTATTATATTTATCATTCCGTAAACACCTATGGTATTATATTGCAGTAATCTTTTTAAATGAAAAAAAACTAAACTAAAGCTGATAAAAATGTTACAGGGTGCTAAAATGTTTTAAACTAAAAAACTTTAAAAATCAGAGATCGTAGTGTGAATCCTAATTGGCCTTAATGATAAAAACCTGGAGCCAGATGCTGAACGATCAGAGAGACAAAGGAGCAAGCCACAGCCACCTCTTACCTTGCCAACCCCTCAGCCTGTGAAAGGGGGAACTCCTGTCTCCTCACACCTTATATTCCTGTCTCTGCTCAGCCACATCACTTCCTGTCTCCACTTCCCTAGTGCTGGGATTAAAGGTGTATGTGCCTCCCAAGTGCTCCCATCTCTCCAGCCTCTACACAACTTCTTCGTGCTGCCTATTTTTTTCTTTTAGTTTTTATTTCTTTTAAAGAAATGTTCTATTCATTTTACATACCAACCACAGATCTCCCTCTCCTCCCTTCTCCCACTCCCCCAAGCCTCCCTGCCCCCACATTCCCCATGCCCTCCTCCAAAAGGGTAAGGGCTCCCGTAGAGTGTCAGCAAAGCCTGGTATACTCAGTTGAGGCAGGACCAAGCTCCTCCTCTCTACATCAAGGCTGAGCAAGATATCCTACTTGCTCAGGAATGGGCTCCAGAAAGCCAGTTCATGCACCAGGGATAGATTCTGATCCCACTGCCAGCGGGCCCTCAAACAGACCAAGCTACACAACTGTCTCTCACATGCAGAGGGCCTAGTCCAGTCCCATGCAGGTTCCACAGCTGTTGGTCTAAAGTTTGTGAGTTCCTACAAGCTTGATTCAGTTATCTCTGTAGATCAAGATCTTGCCCTCACCTCCTTGCTTCTTTCTCTCTTCAACTAGATTCCTGGAGCTTGGCCTGGTGCTTGGTTGTGGATCTCTGCATCTGCTTCCATCACTTATTGGATGAAGGCTCTATGATGACAGAGTATTCACCAATCTGATTACCAGGGTAGGCCAGTTAAGACACTCTCCAATATTGCTATTAGTCTAATCTGGGGTCATCTTTGTGGATTCCTGGGAATTTCCCTAGTACCAGGTTTCTCCCTAACCCTATATATAATGTCTCCCTCTATCAAGTTCATTGCTCTCCCACTATGTCCATCCCCCAGCTCGACCATCCCATTCCCTCATGTTCTCATTTCTCATCCTCTCCTATCTATTGCCCCTGTCCCTGTCCCCAGTCTACTCACAGAGATCTCATTTATTTCCCCTTCCCAAGGTGATCTATGCATTCCTCTTAGGGTCCTCTTTGTTTGCTAGCTTCTCTGGAGCTATGGGTTATAGTCTGGTTATCCTTTGCTCTACGTCTAGTGTCTACTTCTGAGTGAGTGCATATCATGTTTGTCTTTCTGAGTCTGGGTTACCATCCATTTGCCTGCAAATCTCATGATGTCATTGTTTTTTATAGCTGAGTAATACTCCATTGAGTATATGTACCACATTTTCTTTATCTATTCTTTGGTTGAGGGTCATCTTGGTTGTTTCCAGGTTCTGGCTATTATGAATAATGCTGCTATAAACATAGTTGAGCAAGTGTCCTTATGGTAGGATTGAGTATGCCTTGGGTATATGCCCAATAGTGGTATCATTGAGGTAGATTGATTTCCAATTTTCTGAGAAGTACCATACTGAATTCCAAAGCAACTGTACATGTTTGCACTCCTACCAGTAGTGGAAGAGTGTTCCCTTGCTCCACATCTTCTCTAACATTAGCTGTCATCAGTGTTTTTGATCTTACATGCTGCTTATTTTCATATCTTGAACTAGCACAGGAAAATGTCTAATTGCTTTAGAACAGAGTATAACTGTTACAAAACCCACAAAATCTGAGGATCAATATGGTACCATGGTTTTTTTTATAAGAGAGTTATACAGGAAGTTGATTGACTAAAAAATCTTTAGTAGATATGATATTTCATTATTGCTTTTCAGGGCATCTTTCTTAAAAGACTTCCATCACCTCTGGAATCAAGCCAATTGTGGGTAGTTTATGAATCACTGCCATACCAAATGGCTTTGCCTCACATAACCTTTTCCATCTATGCATCTGCCTAAAGACAACAGACTTCTTCTAAACTGCTATGTCAATAATTTGTGGGATGTGTCTTCACTGTGGGTTTTTGTTCTGTAAGCTTCAATGTAGACACACCAATTTTCCCCAAATATTGCTGGTTCTATAGTTTCTGCATTGAAGATGGTCATGTGACGCTATGAAAGCTTTTCTGTCCCTGTCCTGGTGAATTCTTATCCGTTTAAACACGAGAAAACATCACTTCTATTTTGTGTTTATAATTTAAATGTATTGGGCTTAGAAACGTGCTTCTCTGCTCCCTGTGCACTGCACACTACAAAGAATAATTACATGCTTTCACAATTCAACAACAATAATATTCTAATCAATGCCTTATGCTTCTATGCAGCCAGACTATCACTCCCTTTAATCTGCAGTACACTGACTTCTCAGAGGAGCATAAAAGAATGAAAGTCCGTTTGCTTTCTGAACTATAATGGTGTATTTACCTTTAACCCTGGGATTTGATCATAACAAGGCTGGATTGCTTGTGTTCATGGGTAAGAGGCCTAATTGAAAGTGTATTTGGCCACCCCCAAATCACAAAGATTAAGCAATTTAGAATCAAAAGAAGCCACAGTGGTATTTTGTAGGGGCAATTATCCTCATAACAGTTTTGATTTTCTGAACCTGAAACCCAATTACAACAATCTTCATCTAGTACATGCTCAAAGAGAGCCCGGGAAGAAAGGAAGCATCCTGGTGTAGTAGAACCAGTGCTTAGCTGAACATTATGAGGATTGAATTCTATTTTTGCCACTGACCAGTGTGTCATCTTGAGTAAGTTAAAAAACCATTTCGGGAGTGAAGACTGTATGTGAAACCAGCACAGTACTGTTACATATTCTAAAGGATTGTTAGCGGACCTTGGATCTGTGTCTAATAAAACACACAGTTTTATTACATGCAACTTTAGGAAGGAAGAAAGCATGGGGAAATGCAAGACTGTCTTGTGGAAAGCTAGGTTACAGTTGCAAGAGGAACCATACATTCCTTCCTCCACCTCTTCCTATTCACTATGCAGCAGGCATTCCTTCTCTGGGTCTTGAGCATCAGAAGGACAACCAAGTCCCAGTAACTAGCTTCCAAAGGGGTATAAAGTAATCAACATGAGCTTCATGCTCTTGCCAAAATGTCAGTGTAGGGTTGATTATCCAAGCACAAGACATTGTTCAGCCAAAGTGAGTGGTTTAGGGTTGGACACAGGACAGAGATGGCCTGATGTAATTAATACTTGTAACTCTGTATAAGGAAGAAGGGAAGAAAATAACTTCTGCATCAGGAGATAGTGTGTAGCTGTGAGGTGGGAACTACTGTGGCTGTTTTGATATCAGGAGGAAAACTGGCCAAAGGAGGAAGGTTAGAGCACTGTAGGGAAGTGGATCTAAACCCGCATTCAAGTATACCTAAAACCTGGACTGTTTCAGTGAAGGGAGCCCAAAACTTTCTTCTGTTGTTTAAAGTAGTTTGAAATGAGTCTTTTGATATTGGGGCTGAAAGCTGTATATAGTGGTGAGGACCTGTGAAACAATGTCAATAAGTGAATGGAAAACAAACAAACAAACAAACAAACAAACAAACAAAACCAGAACGACTTGAGAAAACTGTTCCCTTCTTACCCTTTTTCTTTCCCAGATTGACAGCTAGATTTCCCAGGAGGAAGAGCACAGAGTTAGAGAAAGCCGCAGATGTGGTAATTTTTACTAAAGTGATTCTTCGTGTTATAAACATTGATAACATGTTTATGAGAACCCAGGTCCCTGTGGGAGAGAGGAGGGGGACCAGTGAGTCCTGGGAGTCAAGTAGGATTCCAGATTAGCACAATCTTTGCATTTCACACAAGTGGCTTCCAAGATCACAAAGCATGTCAATATCCTGATATCACATGGCAGATGAAGGAAAGAGGGTCAGACTCCTCTCTCCTTTGGTAGACTGTAAACACATGACCAATCTTAAATACCAGAGACTTGGAAATGAGGTTGAACTCAGGCTCCAAAGGTTAAACAGATAGGTGAACACTGGTCAGGCTTCCTCCTGATTCTTAGCAGGACTATGTTTTAGAGTTTGCAGTGTTTGGTCAGAAGCAGGTTAGACTGAGAAAGCTGCCAGACTAGCAAAACTAACACGTCAGAATACCACAAAGAAAGCAGAAATATGCCCAGCTGAGAGGCCAGTCCCAGGGAATGAGCCACACTCTGCACCGATAGGAGGCTTTTCACACAGCTGTCCAGAAGGTCTCATTTTTCAAGATCACAGAGAACTCTAGATTTTCTGCACAATATTTTGAATTCTAAATGTTGGAAAAAAAGTTTTTCCTAATAAGATCATACCATATAGCCCAGGCTGGTCATGAACTTTTACCTTTCTGCCTCTGCCTTCTGAGTGCTAGAATTATAGGTGTATGCCATGGCACCTGGCTACTTTAGTTATTAGATGCCAAGAAAACCAAATGACTTCTTACTACTAACTAGTTCCATTTGCTAGTACGTACCTAATAATCTATTTTTTTTTAAATCTTAGTGTAGGGTCTGGAGAGATGGCTCAGTGGTTAAGAGCATCTGTTGCTCTTGCAAAGGACCTGGGTTCAGTTCCCAGCACCCCCACATGGTGGCTCACAAACATTTTGAAACTCCATTTCCAGGGGATCCAACACTTTCTTCTGAACTATGCAGGCATGAACATGGTACATAGACATATGTGCAAGCAGAATATGTACACATAAATACACACACATAATAAAAAAGAAAAAGTATTAGTCTGTAATTTTTGAGTCTATGTACCTAATACAAATGCATGGATACTTTTTGAAGTTATATTTACATTCCATAAATCCATATGATAATATTACTCAATGTTAATTTCTAGTCCTTTGGGTAAAAAATAAAAATTGGGCTATTCAGCCCTATTTTCCACTGTTATAACTTCTGCATCCAATTTTGGAGATGGCTGTTTCTTGGACCTGTTGAAATATAATTTTTAAGGAAACCTATTCTTTAAAACTTTTATCTTATATGTAAATATTTGAAATGCGGTTAACTTAGTCTAAAGTGGTGAAGCATCCCATGTTCTTCACAGTAGTTTTTCTTTTGTTGCTCTCAAAAGAAACTTTGTCATTTGATAATCTGTATTGTAGGAGTTCCCAAGTCCCATCTTTTCTTTGGATTGAGTACTGACTTCAACCTTTATTGTTGAGATAACAAATATTTTATGAAAGTTTATATTTGTTTATTTTTATCCTTTTTCATTCCAAAGGCTACATACATATTTTACTATGTGAGGGAATCACTTCTGACTGTGATGACACAGAATTCCTGTTTTGATATATTTTCCAAACTGAAGAATTATGGAAATATGTGTGCCAAAATAGATTTTCTGCATAATATACTTCAAAGATATACTTAAAATATAAATATTACTGACTTGAAACATAATATTCAGGTCTCAATGGTATTTTTAATAGCTGTGATATTTAGTGTTAATTGTCAACTTAACAGAATCTAGAATCACCCAGACAGCCTCTGGGCACATCTATTGGGGATTATCTCAATTAGGTGAATTAATGTGGGTAGACCCATCTTTACTGTGAGTACAACCATTTCCTGGATGGGGACTGTGTATTGTAAAAGGTGGAGAGTGGGCTGAGCACTGCCATTCTTGCTCTCTGCTGCTTGACCTTGGATGCAGTGTGACCAGGACCTTTAGGTTCCTGCTGTGACTTCCCTGCCATGATCACATGTGAACCAAAACAAACCCTTTCTTTTGTAAGTTAGTTTGTTAAGGTGTTTTATTACATTAACCAGAAACAAACTTAGATAACAGCTTTCTTTCTCTATAGAACCTACTTATTCAGATAGGATCATGCTGTCTAGGCCAGACTGGCCTAGAACTTGCAATCTTTCTTCAGAAGCCACCAAAAAAACACTGAGATCACAAGATACATCACTGTCCTTGACTCAAACCTAGACATTTTATTTATTTTTATTTATTTATTTTTTTTATGAAACAGGATCTTACTATGTAGCCCTGGCTGGCCTCGAACTTGTGATGATCTACTTGTCTCTGTCTTCTGAGTGTTGGAATTACAGGCACCTGCCATCATACCTAGCTTAAAACTTAAACATTTCATGTAACACATTTTCATACTTCTTTAGCATGAACTTTTCCATTTTCTGAATTAAGTCTAGATTTCTTTAAGAGAACCAAGTACTCAGTAACATGCAGAAGCTGCAATTAAACATTACATATTGCCTTTTATGGACCTGGTTATAAAAAAGAAAATCTCAAAAAAATTCAGTTGATCTTTGATTTAGAAAACTGCGAAAAAATACATGGTTTAGTTTAGTTAAAAAGGTCTGACTTAAGTCACTGAGATCAGTGTTAATGTCAAGTAACCCAGACATACTATTAATTCTTTCCAGAACTTAACCAGAAGGAGCCCCATGAGCCATAAGGTAAAGCCCATTTCATCTTCTTTTTTTTAAAATAGCTTTTCGAGATAGGGTTTCTCTGTGTAGCTTTGTGTCTGTCCTGGAACTTATTCTGTAGTCCAGGCTGGCCTCGAACTCATAGAGATCTGCCTGCCTCTGCTTCCTGAGTGCTGGGATTAAAGGCATGCACCACCACTGCCCGGCTCATTTCATCTTCTTAATTAACATCTTTTTAGAGCGATAAACTGTGCACAGTTGAGTGGTTTGTTATATAGTCAGAGTTGAGTAAGATCATTTTCATCATCCCACAAAATGGCCCCTTGTATAATTATCAATTTATCTCTCTTCAGTTTTCCTAAACTTTTTCAAACTTAGGTATCCACTGTGCCACTTTCTATTGCTATTTGTTTGTCTATTCTGGTTATTTTGTATAAACTCACCTTATAATATGTAGTCTTTAGTGATTAGCTTCTTATTTTGGGTTCAAATGGGTTTAAACTTTGGGGTTTTATGATAACACTGTTCTGAACATCGACATAGACATTTTTGTGTGAACATGTGCTTTGAGTTTTTCTAGGTATAAACCTAGGAGTAGGATTGCTAACATCTCTATGTATAATCACTGAGGAATCACCACACTGATTTCTAAAGCATCTGCACTATTTTAAACACTCACTAATGATTTATAAGTGACATAGTTTCTCTATAATTGTCTTTTTATTTATTCTTTTATTAAGATTTTTTTTATTCATTTTATATACCAACCACAGATCCCCCTCTCTTCCCTCCTCCTGCCCCTCCAGCCTTCTGCCCAAATCCACCCCTCATTCCCTCCTCCAACAAAGTAAGGCATCCTCTAGGGAGTCAGCAGAGCCTGGTACATTCAGTAGAGGCAGGTCCAAGCCCCTCCCCCTGCATCACAGCTGTGCAGAGACAACCAAATCAAACTAGTGGAAACTCATGAACTTTAGATCAACAGCTGTAGAGCCTCCACAGGACTGGACTAGGCCCTATGCATAATTGAGACAGTTGTGTAGCTATCAGGATCCATCCCTGGTGCACGAGCTGACTTTTTGGAGCCCATTACCTATGGTGAAACCTTGCATAATTGTCTCGTTTTGATTATCACTTTAGCGATACACCTTTGTGGTTTTGGTCTGAGCTTTTACTAAAGTCCAGTAAACTGATTCTTTAATGCATTTATTCCTGATCAATAAAAATAGGAGCTAAATAGTTTGATATTATTTGAAAACAGAACTTTTAACTTAGATTTGTGTTGATAGTGTGAACCAGAAAAAAATGAAATAAACAGAAAAGGAGGAATTAGAAAGACTAGTATTTTCCAAGTAGGCTAGGTTTTTAGTAAAATTTCCTACTATAGTAAATAAGTATTTCCTTATTTAAAAGGAATGGGTGGTGATTGCTATGTTAGCTATTTTTGTTGAGAAGTAAAGGACCTTTTTGAAACACATGTCTATAAGCAAAAACTAGAAGCAAGGAGACCCAAGAAGAAGTTATTGCAGGGACCTCAACAAAAGAATGTGGTTTTGATCAGACAGCAGAAGGGGAAGGATTCTGATGAAACAAATATGGAATACCTATAAATTATACACTGAAAACATGAAAAGAGTGAGGAAGCTTGAAAGGTATAAAGAAGAGAAAGAACTTTATTTGGAAGAATACAAGATATGTTAAAGGAAAACATTTGATGCCAAGTTACACCCAATCAGCAGTACTCACAATAATGTTCCCTCAAAGCAGGGTGGGAATTGTGTGAAGATTTATTAAAAATTAAGTTCTCAAGTCTTACTTAGACCTACTGCATCAAAAACTCCATGAGGGGTGGAGGGGGCAGAGGACCATGTACAAGTCAGGCAGATGATACATATACCCACCCAGGTTTGAGAAGTGCCTTTTAGAAGCTAGAGTTATAGTGCTATTACATAGGGCTAGAAAGAAATAAAAGTGGCCAGAAATGTAGGCGATGGATTTTAGTGAATTTCATAGTTCACAGAGAGGCCATCAGAATTTGAAGAGTAGGGCAGTAATTGGTTAAAGTGGCAATTAAGGATAATTAAGAATGATTGCTTAAAGTGGAAATTCAGGATTATTAAGTTGACAGCAGTGAGAAGAGAAATTGCCTACATGAGTTAGGAGGCTAGTATGAATGAAAAAGCTCTTTCAATAATCCAGTTGAAAATGCATTTGGTGCATCTGAGAGCCATTATTGAAGGAATTTGCTCCAGGTTCTTCAGGTTCAGGGAATCATTTGATTCACAGAAAGACTGAGATAGAGAGAAGTTAAAGATGCCTTCAGTTTTCCTTCCATAGATTTCACGAAGGGTAGATATTCTATTAGCTGATTCAGAGAAGAAAAAGTGGAGTGATTATGTAGCAAAAGAAACTATTGCTGGAGAATGTCAACCTGGATTCCACTAGAATTTAGCTACATTCCTAATGTACTGCTTCCTTAAACATGAAACTGTTGGCATCACATAAAGGTAAAATCACAGTCATGATCAAGCTCATCCACAATGTGTATCTTATAGAATGGGATTTATTAAGTTTAAACTTGTGAACGAGTCAATAATTAGAACTATCAGTTCAGTGACTTGATTGATCATTATAATGTATCTCGGGGCATTCCAGTGGAGACGGGAGAAAACAGACAAGGCTATAATCAAAGTTGAACAGGATTTTCCCCAAAGGGGGTTGGTAACCAAAGTGCAAGTCACTTAATTAGAATGGGGAATGAAGATGGATTTCTGTGTTTTGATAACTAGGTATTTCTATTGATATTTGGTGAGAGTGTTTGAGAAGAACACTACACTGCTGAGGATTAAAGAGGGTAAAGGTTATGACAGGAGGAAGGGAATTAATAAATGCTAGTACTGAAAGATGTGTCAGTGGCCCCGTGGAAGGTCTGATGGTAGAAGATAAATGAACCTTCAGTGTGCTTGCTGGCAGCAGGGAGCCATTCAGAACATAAGGAAATATTGTTTGAAGGCATCCATGGATGCCAATCTTCTGTGAGAATATATCTGACAAGGATAGACAACTTCAATTTGGAAAAAAGTTGAAATTTTCACCTAGAATATGACATGTGGAAATAGAATGTCACAGTCAATGCATTTAAAAGTAGCCAGAAGAATTCCACCCCACAGCCTACATGCTAAAACCCAACAGTAACTGAAGAAAAATTTTGAATAATTTTATAAGCATTTTAGGAACATAAAATTGTCCCCACCAGATGAGCACTGCAGAGAAAACCATATTTGATCATGAGTTCTCCACCTACACCCCCAATTTGTCCTAACACTGCCTTCAGTTTTTCTTTGTGATATATTTATACTTGTTAGTCTTTGAAGTAAGCAAAATCATGCAATACTAAAATGACACACAGGTAATTAATTATTTCCCTACTTTAATCTCCTGATGCCCAATTCTGCGGATGGACAAACAGATTAAAAATTTATGAAATAAGAGAGTTAATCTTACCAGAAACTTTAGATGTTGTCACACTTAGCTTTGAGTAAACCTTTACTGAGGAATTGCCTGCAATAGATTGGCCTGTGGTCCCATCTGTACAGGAATTTTCTTGTTTGCTAATTGATGTAGGAGGGACCATCCCTCTGTGAACAGAACCATCCCTAGGAAGATTGGGCTAGGCTGTATAAGAAAGATATCTGAATGTGTACATAGAAGTAAGCCAGCCAGCAACTCTCCTCCATGGTCTTTGCTTCATCTACTGCCTCCAGGTTCCTGCCTTGAGCTTCTGCCCCGATTCAAGCCTCCCTTGATTCTAGACTATAACCTATAATCCAAATGAACACTTTCTTCCTTAGGCTGGTTTCAGTTAGTGTATTGTCACAACAGAAAGCAAAGTACAGGTATAACGTAGTATGATCATCTAATTATACTTACGATTTTTTGTTTGTTTGTTTTGAGACAGGGTTTCTCTGTGTAGCTTTGGTGCCTATCCTGGATCTTTCTCTGTAGACCAGGCTGGCCTTGAATTCACAGAGATCTGCCTGGCTCTGCCTCCCAAGTGCTGGGATTAAAGGCGTGTGCCATCACCGCTTGATACTTAGGATTTTAATAAAAAACCTTGTGTAAGGGGTAAGATTTTGACTAATTTCAGCTACAGTGAAATTAAAACAGTAAGCACTTTTTAGGTTCTTAAAAATGGAATGGCATTTAGTTATAAGCATTCCTTGGGAAGAAGCAGAAATAAACCGACTTTGTAATAAAGTACCCCAATTTTCATCACAGGGATAAATGAGAGACTGAACTCATAAGGAAAATAATTATCAAAGACTTTTTAATTATGTGTTCAGGGCACTGTATCATACACTCCATAGAAACCAGTTCAAATGAGTTTGTAGGAATCATCCAGTTAAGATGCAAATGCACGTAGGGGAGATCTCACAAGGCCCCATCCCTAGAGGAAGGGCTACAGGCAATCAAAGGAAGCTGAGAGCGAGACCAGTTCAATAAGGGAAGGATGATGTCCTCGCTGGATTATTCAGTCCCCAGTGGTCAGGTCGAACCCCAAGTGGTCAATCTTAGGCATAAGTTGGTATGAACAGTACTAAATGAATTTAGTACAGTGTGTGTGTGTGTGTGTGTGTGTGTGTGTGTGTGTGTACATATGGAGACCAAATGTCAGCTACAGGTCAGAGGACAGCTGCAAGTCAGAGGTCAGCTAGTTGCAGGTGTCTTTTTCTATTGAACTTCACCTTATTTTGTGAGACAGTGTCTCTCATTTAACCATTTTGGCTAGACTAATTGGCTAGTGAGCCCTTAGGATCTTCCCATTTCTTCTACAACCCAGGGCCGGGGTTACAGGTGTGCACCATAACCCCAGCTTTTACATGGGCTGTGGAAACTAAACTCAGGTCCTCATGTTCGCCAAGAGCATCACACAATGAGCCATCCCCTAACTTTGCCATCATGAATCTTGTTAAATTGAAAGAATTCAGAAGTCATGTATGCCTGTAAGGGTGATTCCAGAAAGGCTTAATAAAGACCTATTCTGAATGTGCACCATGCAGTAACCTGGATGTCCCAGCAGAATAAAGGAGCTAAGGAGGTCTGTGCATACAGGCATCCTCGGGCTGTTTCTGGGCTACCATGAGGTGAGCTTCTGGGCTCCATCACACCTTCCCCATCATGATGGAAGGAAACCTCTCAAGTCATGAGCCAGCATAAATCCTTCCTCCCTAAAACTGTTTTCCTCGGGTCTTTTTTCACAATGCCAAGGAACTAACACATCCATACTGTATTCCCATAGGGCTGTGCTGTTCCCATCTCCAGGTTTACCTGTTTCACATCCCCAGCAACATTTGAAATTTTATGGTTGTGTCTGCTTGATTGTTTTTAGCGTGTATCTATAGTCAGATAAAAAATAAGATGTATCACATATACATGTATATAGCACGAATCTTAAAAGGCCTTATTAATAAAAACAAATCCAGAGCCAGGTATTGCGGTGAATGCTGGAAGATCAGAGAAGCAGAACAAGCCATAGCCACCTCACCTTGCCAATTCCTCAGCTGATCCTGTTTCCTCAGACTGGATGCCTCTCAGCTGAACTGTGCTGCTCAAAAGCCTAAAAGCTTAACCAGCTCTAGTCCTTGGTCCTCACGCCTTATATACCTTTCTGCCTCCTGCCATCACTTCCTGGGATTAAAG
>CABHPH010133561.1:0-23587 GCA_902168325.1 Peromyscus nudipes
CTGGGCCAGCTTGAAGTGTTTGCCTACCGCCAGGTGTCTGTTTTAGTTCACGTTCTTCCTGCTGTCTCCAGCAACTACCTGCCCAAGAACTGCAGAGTGTTCCACACATCCTGGTAACTTCTTTGAAGAAAAAGTCACCCCCCACCACAGTCTTCCTCCCGTCGTGGTTTGTTAGGATTTCTTTGCATCTAGACTGTCAGTAAGGAGTGAATGACATTGGGGGAACTATGTGTCCTCTAAGGGACTGTTTTATGGGCAGGAGTCTGTTCAGCGTCTGGCAGGAATAAAAATATTTTTTATTTTCTAAAGGACTTTCCTTTCTAAGCGTTGAGAAGGCTCAAGGACTGTGGTAGTTCCCACCCCTACACCCCTCCCCCATTCCTTTGTTTTCCTCTCAAATTTCATCCTTTTTTTCTATTGTATTTTCTCATGATCTCTCTTAATTTTCTCTAGATATGAGCTGCCTTGGACTTCGGAGCGTCTTGATGACTGACCAAGCCAGATGTTTTTTAGATATAGTCTGATGCTATTTTTAAATTTTGCATTGTATTAATCATAGTCTTTTTTTTTTTTTTTTTTTTTTTTGTATTGGTTGGCAACATTGCTTTTAACAAGGACTGTATCTATTTGAAAGCCCAAGGAAATTTCTTTCCCGACATAGCAAGAAAAATTTACATATCACAGGATAGGCCATGTGCTTCTACTATCCAGTAGAAGGCCAGGGTATCTGTAAATGGTTAATCCTTAAATTAATTAACATCGTCTCCCTATAAGTCCCTCCCTGTTTCATTAATAATTATTTCTTCTCTATTATTTTACTACTGTCTTAAAATAAGGCAGGCTTGTACAAGATTGGGCCTGTCAACAGCCAGTCATGGATCAGGGAGGGACTCATGAGGCCATACCCTCCCTGATACACTTTGGGCTACTGGAGGATTTGGGTGAAGGGAAAATCACTGTCCTCAGTTGTGTATCCACTGGTGACCCCACCAGGCTCCAGTGGGTGTTCCAAACCTGTCACCACACAGATGGCCTGGTCAAAATCAGCATTTGGGAAATCGGCATTTGGGAAAGGGACCCGTAGGAAGGGGGGATAACAGGAGGATGAGAGATGACGGGAAACAGAATGCAGCATTTATGTCTGAAAATGTCAGTGAACAAACGTAATACAAAAAGTATCTTCTTGATAATGTCAAAAGTCTTCACTTGAAAACTGTCCTATCTCAGCCAGGCATTTTGGCCCACACCTTTAATCCCAGCACTCTGAGGCAGAGGCAGGTAGAGCTCTTACAGTTTGGGGTTTCTAGACCAGCAAAGACTGCATACTGAGACCGTGTCTCAAAAAACAAAACAAAAAAAAGAAAATCTCATTCAGTAATATTATTTGTATTTTATCTTTCAGTTCTACTTCCAAATACTGAGGAACTCAGTGTTCTGAGCGTTCTGTTTTCTGTTCTTGTGTTCTGCTCACATTCCGAGTGTCCTATGCACACTGATTTCAGGTGCTGAAGGAGAGAGCAGCTTTTAAAGCTCCTATGTCCTGTCTTTTTCTGTCACCCTCAGGTTTGACCGTAGTTTTCTAAGAAAAAACTGACCTAAATCTGTGAAAATGCAGCTCATTAAAATACCCTGAAAATTAATATCTTGATTTTAATATTTTTTGCTCCTTGGTGAATTAGAAGATAGCTTTAGGTACCTTTACAAACAGCATTTCAGAGGAAATTGCATTTGCTCTCCAGAGAAACCAACCCGCCCTCAGAGTCTCGTTCCCCACAACACTCCATCAGAAGTAACCCCTGCCCCAGTTTTATTTCCTCATTTTAACGGAGACCTGGTCTGTTCATAACTTAATTATTTTTATTGCATCTGGAGTCATTTTTAAGTTAACTACTACATATTGACAAGTTTGACTTCAAAAAAGGATTTAAATTACAGTTAAAGAACACTTGTTTAGCATACTGTTTCTTTGTGCCACCCACTTACTGAGAAACTTTGATAGAAAACTGTACTTTGTAAACTAGGAAGAAGCAGGGACAATTGGTAATAGCACAAACACCAACAGTTAGCTGAACATTCATTCATTAACTCAAGCGTTACTGGTAAGTGGAAAGCCAACTCTATTAAAAGTTGGACTAAAGAAACTGGCTGAGATGAGGTTTAGCTTTTCTTCTCCCTGGTGTTGTGGAAATTGTTGACTCTAAGGTTTTATTAGCTTATATTTCAAAGCTCTTTTTGAAAGGAACAAGTCAAAATGGTTTTGAAATTGCTGTATTCTCTTCAGATCATTGTTTTGTATGTGTACAATTAATATGTTTGACCCAAGACACTCATAAATGAGGGGCAATGATTTAAATCTAATATAATGAAAAAAATTACTGTGATCATTAGGAATCTGTTTCATGTGCTGTCTGCAGCCACAGTAAGTGTCTTGTTATTTACTGACATTTTACTCTTATTTACTTAAAAGTTTATCATGAGATGTCATAGAAATCCAGCTCTTCTCTTACTGTATTAGGTACCATGGAGAGTAGAGTGCATTGTGTGCGCATGCGTACACACACACACACACACACACACACACACACACGCACACAGTGCCATCAGCCACATAACTGGACTAAGTACACGCCAACCAGAGTTTCTTGCTTACCCTATTTGACGTGTTTTACTAGCCTTTACTTTCCCTTTGTTGTTCAGATGAAGGTGTCAGTGGGGCAACAGCAAACACTGGCTTTGTCCTATCATTTCCTCCTTCCTAGCCAATCCCACTGAAAGTCAGGTTTCACGTTTGCATGTATCCTCATTGTAGTTATCTTTGGAGATCGTCTGATTTGTGCTTATTTTGTAAAACAACAACAAAACCCCACATGTTCTTACTGCTAGCACCGAGCCTTTAATGAAATGCGATTTGACATATTGTGTACTATCAAATTCCAAGCATTATAGAGCAGCTTCATTTGCCTTTCTTAAATTAGAATTCACCTTAAATTGACTGATTTAAGGTGCTGTGAAACACTGTGTTCGTTCAGTAACTGACTCCCCTTCCCACTGACAATGATGCAGGAGTTTCTTGTTCCTTTTTGGTACTGGAAGGTGTCAAGTTGTTGCCCTTAAAATATGTGAGAGCTGAGGTGAGAAATCCATTATGCTGCTATAAAAATCTGTGTGAACAAGTATTTTTCCTTTCCCCACCCACCCTCTCTTCTAGTGTTAGAATATTAACAGTGAATTTAAGTCAGCTGATGAAACTTTGTTCTTAATTTATTCAAAACTGGAAACTAATTTGTCATCAAAAGATAGTGTAAAGTGTGACTGACGTGAATGTATAAGACCTGTGAATACAGAAAATTGATAAATAACAACATACTATAATGTCTCACACAAGAAAAATGTTGAAAAGCACCAATAAATTGCCAGAATGTATTTTCACTGTTTTTGTTTTTTTTTTTACATTTCCTAGTGCATTTTAATTTGATTTTTAGTAGATTCTTTGGAATCTATTCTGTGTGACATGGAGGAGGCAGTGAACTCTGGGGACAAACCATGATCCCACTAGACCATGCTCATGGGAGCTCGCAAGAGGGTCAGGTTAACTCCAGAAACCTGTTACTGTCACTTTAGAGAACCCTTTGTGACAAGGTGTAATTGAAACAAAGTCTAGGAATGTAAAGATTTATGATTATATTGTCCATGTATCTGTTCCAGCCCTGGTACAGAAAGACTATCATAGAGAAGTTACCCACAACTATAGAAAGTCTAGATTCAGCTCATCTGGAATAAAAAATGGACATGAACCATCAACTCTGAGTGCTGTGACTAGTCAACCCCAAGTGTACCTTGCTGATGCCACTGTCCTTTGTAAGACAGACTTAAAGATCATCAGGATCATTCCCTACCTCCAAGATGCACATTGCAAATTTTTAAGTTAGTAGTAACGTTTGTCATTTGAGTTTAAGTTTTACAGGTATATTACAGAATCAAGGTCTGAAGTTCACAATACAGGCAGTGTCTTACACATGGTAGGTGTTCAAGACAGTGCAGCTGGAGCTTCGTTGCTTACTTGGAATAAGTAGCAGGGTCCTTTGAAAGATAACTTTGGACTCTTAGAGATAATGGTCATATTTTACTCTATGTGATTTCATTGTGTAGCATGGTCAGATTGGCCATAGAACTTTTCGTTTTTAAGATGCAATGTGTGTAGAAAGTAAAGACATAAAATTGCCTGCCTTGAAAATGTGAGAACTTACCGGTCTAATGCCTGCAATACTGCACACAGGTGATAGGAACTTTACGGCTCATCAGAAGAGAGGCTCAGAGCATAGATAACTCAATGTTAACATTTTTCAAGAACCCACTTAAAGGAAGGCCAGACAAATAGTAAAAGAATAGCTTTGAAATAATATAGTACAAAGCCTTGGATTTTATCTCCAAATCTTCAAAATCCTGTTGACGTAATTGTGTTATTCAAGTAGCAAGATAGTCTGGCCTTTGCCCTGGATGGCAGATTGGGTGGGATGTGGTATTCTGAGGTTAATTGGCCAGGGTGGCAACCTGGCCATCAATTTTTAAATAGCATAAGTATTCTTTGTAATATGTAGCAATATAAACATATTTTTAAATAGTCTCTTCATCCTCAGGAGATAATTTTGAGTAGTAAAATCACTACAAATAAGATTGCTGAGGGAAAGAGACAGATTTGGCGACTGTGTTCGTTTCTAAACCCTTAAGATTTGTGCTGTCAACAGAATACTGCTGCTGGCTGAACTTTCACTTGTTGCTTTGGTTTTCCTTGGGAAAAGCAGGATGTTGAAGAAATTTAAAGACTTACTCATTATTTATTCATGCTCAAACATTGGTTCATTTCCGTCCTGACTATGAAATGTTTGGTTTGACTTTAGGGACACCACGGTGCAGACTCTGACCCTTCAGCCCTCAGTTAAAGATGGACTAATTGTGTATGAAGACTCACCTCTGGTCAGTAAGCCGATGATACACATGGTCTAAAGTGTGTTTTGATTGTACCTGTACGTCAGCCCCTGGATGGGTCAGTTATCTGAATTGAGCACATGCATTTATCATTTTAGTGTCTGTCTGATTGGAGTGCATACCTGTATCATTTTAGATATGCTTCTCTATTGAAATGAAATTCTTGGGACAATAATATGTTCTCTTCCTGCACTTCTCTCCTCAGTGAGAGATTCAGGAACTGACAGGGATCCTCTGCTTATTTTCCGAGGCTTTTAAAAAGTCTGTTGTTGTTCTAAACTAACAAAACATCAACTCAGTGTTTTGGGGGGGAGGCGGGCTGAGAGGATCTAACTCCCACTTGAGACTCAAATGTAAGCCTGGCCACAGAGCTGCTCTGCAGGCAGCTGTCATGGAGCTGCTGTGGGCCAGGCCCCAAGGCTGGGGAAATTCAGGATCTGTGCCAGAAATCTCCAAGCTTGAGCCCAGCACTTCTCTGAACAGAGGTGTGTTAGGAGTAGGAGCAACTACATCTTTTCTTCTTTAAATTTAGCTTATTTTCACCCTAAATTTAAAAAAATCCTTATAAAGTCTTTGAGAATACAGTATGAAATACTGTGATAAAAAGAAGCATCGTTTATCAGTTTGTTTCCTTAAAATCATTAGTTAATACTGTGCCGTCAGAACAATTTGATATGGTCCACTAGGTTGTGGGTTATTAATTAGTATCTCTTTTAGAAAGAAATTTTAGATTATGTTGAAATGTATGGAGTATCTCCTGCCCGCCTCCTTGAAAGCATGAGGAGAGCCTGGCAAGGGTAGGTGGGGTCTACAGCCTCATCGTTCTCCTCATGTCTCCCTCCACATTATTACCCAAGACCTGGCACGCCCGCCTGCCTTCCTCTCCAGTCTATAGGTGATGCCTCTCCACAAGGTCGCTCTAATAGTCTACCTGCATTTCTTTATGCCCACTTCACTCACTTTGCCAAACTACGTCGATTCAGTGTGTTCTGCCAAGTTCGGTACCCTGAAGTGTAGCTCAGTGCTCCATTTTTCATCAGGTCAGAATTCAAACATGTGTAGTTCTGCCCCATTACTTGGTGAGGTGAAGTGCATATTTTCTCATCTGGCAACCCATTCCTTAGCAGTAGAAACCCAATCTACCTTGCTGTGCCTTTTCTTGCATTGACTGTCCTAGAGACAATATGTTCACTCTTCCCCGAATGCAGTTTGACCATCGATTTTCTTTGTCCTGAACACCCATCTCCTCTGATCAAACTGTACATTCCAAACTCCTCCCACCCTCTATGGCACGTTCAGTCTCCCCCATTCCGGGGTGTGAAATGTTGTTGGGAATGGTTCTAACTGGAGAAAAGCACAAACTTGCTGTTGTGTTTGAGTGCCCTGTGATGCCGTCTGTGCCTGTAACTTACAACCGGCTGTGGCCAATTCAAAGCAGTGAGCGATGAGCTTTCAATAATGGTTACTTTGGTTCTTTGTTTCTAATGACACATTTTCTGTCTTCAAAGGTTAAAGCGGTAAAGTTGGGTCATATTCTAGTAGTCGATGAGGCAGACAAAGCACCAACAAATGTCACCTGTATTTTGAAAACTCTGGTAGAAAATGGAGAAATGATTTTAGCAGATGGACGGCGCATTGTAGCACGTGAGTAGTAAAGAGCGACATTCTCCGTAGTGTGTGTGATTTTGCATCTCTGGGATGTACCTCTCGAGTTCTCTCCTGTAAACAAGCAGTAAGCTTAAGTTCATTGCAAATTAAATTGTACTGACATTCACTTCTAAAAATAACATCTAAATCTAACCTCTCTGGTTTCAGGGGGGTTTTTTTGTTTGTTGATTGGTTTGGTTTTGGTTTTTTGGGTTTGGTTTTATTTGTTGTTGGTGCTGAGAGTAGAATTGAGGCTTCAGTCGTGGAATCACATGCTTCATCACTAAGCTATACCCACAGCCCCCAGTTTCCCTCTTCTGTGATCAGTCTTTTTACTTTTCTACCCTGAAAATGTCAAATTAAAATGCTATCTTGAGCCGGGCGTTGGTGGTGCACGCCTTTAATCCCAGCACTCGGGAGGCAGAGCCAGGCGAGGCCAGCCTGGGCTACCAAGTGAGCTCCAGGAAAGGCGCAAAGCTACACAGAGAAACCCTGTCTCGAAAAACCAAAAAAAAAAAAAAAAACTATCTTGAAATTTTAGGAACTCTAGCCTTCTTCTCTTGCTCACAATATTACAACTTACTTTTATTATTGGCTTAGTTCAATTAAGAGTCACTGAATATGGGCTGGAGAGATGGCTCAATGGTTAATACTTGCTGCTCTTCCAGAGAACTCAGGTTCCATTCCCTGCACTCACATGTTGGCTCACAACCATCTGTAACTCCAGTTCCAGGGAATCCAATGCAGACTTCCGGCCTCCACTGGTACACATGTGGTGCATACATTAAAGCAAAATTTTAAAAATCAGTGGGTGGTATGGTGATATTTTATTTGTGCTCTAACATATAAAGCTTGCCTGGGGATCAAAGGAAAAAGCCAGCCACTATATTAAACGTATAGGTCAGGCAGTGGTAGCACTCGCCTTTAATCCTAGCATTCAGGAAGCAGAGATTCATCTGGATCTCTGTGAATTCAAGGCCACACTGGGAACAGAGCCAGACTTGGTGGCACATGCCTTTAATCCCAGCACTAGTTAACCGTAGAGGTCTGGAGGTCTGTACAGACAGACAGGAAGTGATAGAGCTGGGTGGAAAGATGAAGTGATGTAGCTAGGTGGAGAGAGGAAGTAAGATGGCAGGGCACAGAAAGGTATATAGGCATGAGTATGCAGGAAGTAGCTCTCTTGGGATGAGGATTTCCTAGTGGTAAGAACTTGTGACTGGCTTGTTCTATTCCCCTGATCTTTCAGCTCTCACCCCCAGTATCTGACTCCAGGTTTTTTATTAATAAGACCGTTTAGCAATCGTGTTACAGGATGGTTTATTTAATTTGTGTATGTATGTGTGTGTATGTGTGTATATATATATAACTCAGGAAGAAGTTATTCTCTGCTTTGGATTTTACTTTTCTTCCTCCCCAAACACAGAAATACTATTCTTTTAGTAGATATTGCTGGGGGTGAGCGGAGAAGGAAATTTAATAAATCTCATCAGTATTGTCTTAGTTAGGATTTCTGTTGCTCTGATAAAACAGCATGATCACAAGCAACTTCAGCAAGAAAACGTTTATTTTTAGCATAAAGCTTAGAGCTTACAACTGCTAGGTTACATTCTATCACTGAAGGAAATCAGGACAGGAACTCAAAGCAGGAACTTTGAGGCAGGAACTGAAGCAGAGATCATTGAGGAAAATCACTTACTGGCTTGTTCCTCATAGCTTGCTCAGTTTGCTTTTTTATATGCCCCAGGACCCCCTACCTAGGGGTGGAATTACCCATAGAGGGCTGGGCCCTCCCACATCAATCATTAATCAAGAAAATGCCTCACAGACTTGCCAAAGGCGATCTGATAGAGACATGTTCTCAGTTGAGGTTCCCTCTTCCCAGGTGATTGACTCTACCTTGTGTCAAGTTGACCAAAAAACAAAACAAAACCTAGCCTATACAAGTATATTTAACTGTAAGGCAATTTAAGTTTTCTAAATACATGTAAGATACTAATTTCAGGGTTTTTTTGTCTTGTGAAAAGACTTGAAAATTTATAACTAGCCTTAGAAAATACATAGCCAGTACCATAAATCAGTACTAAAATCTTAAATATTTGAAGAATATATATAAAGAGAACCCCATTAGAAAGGTCAGCATGGTAGACATGTTCCTCTTTGATGTTGCTCTGGGATATACTTAGCACTATTAACAGCATTCTAACATTTGACTTTCACGGTTTAGGGAAAATGTGAATTTACCGTAGCCTGAGTACAGTCCCTTAACAGGGTCCCTTACACTCTCAAGGGTTAGAGCTCAGCCTGATCCTTTGCTCTGAGGACTATAGTATACAAAGATGATGTGACCAGAAGGAAGAAGAGGCTGCGCAGACAGAAGCTGTGATCAGGCCCTGGCTGTGTCTGGCCCTCTGTGTCTTCTCCTATCATTTTGAAGGATGGCTTAGAAGTAGAACATAATAATTTTCAAACTTGTGTGATTTCCTGGTGTCCTGGATTGAACGAGAACCTCACTGATGTTCATCTTATGTCCTACCACAGCCTGGGATATGACAGTTGAGTCAGGAACACCTGAAGCTGTTTTGAACAGAGTTTCATAAACTACCTGTTTCATTTTTCAGATTCTGCCAATGTGGATGGAAGAAAAGACGTTATCGTGATTCATCCTGACTTCAGGATGGTAGTTCTGGCCAACAGGCCTGGCTTCCCTTTCTTGGGCAATGACTTCTTTGGCACTTTAGGTAAAAATAATGACTATAATAATAACAAGAATAATTTCAACAGCAATGCTATAGTGGCGGCTGTTACTCACCATGGGCTGTGATTCCATCGTAACCATCTGGGGGCAGGGAGCTTTTGATACTCACAGGGGTAATTTTTCTTCAATCACTTAACTATTAAGTGGTGGAGCTAGGCTCCGAGCTAGACTGCACGTTTATGTCTGACTCAGAATAAACAACTTAAGCAGTTGTTTAATGCTCCATAATGAATGGCTGTTAGTGTCGACTTCTATCACCTCCTCTAAAAAGCCTGAGGCCAGTTATGCAGAGACTGGTTCATACTGAGTAGGGAAGCCCTGAAGGGTACATCAGCAGCAGCAGCCATGCAGGAGAATTCCTCTTCTCTGGAATCTCATACACAGTACAAAGCAGGCCCAGGCTCCTGTTAGGATCTTGATCTGGCAATTCCACATAAGGGATTTGTCCCAGGAGTTTACCTGAATAACCATTTGAGTACAAGGATAGTCGGCACAACATGTGTATAATAACTAGGATGAAAGCATTCACTGTCCCTCCAAAGGAGCTAGATAAAGAAATTCTGTATCCGGACAGCAGAGCAGTGTGCTGCTGCTGTTAAGAGAAATGAGATAAGTAATACTAGATGCTGAAATGAAAACCAGTCCTCGGAGTATTAATTGAGACGATAAGTCATGGAAATGAGTACGGTAGTCTCCTGTATATATTTTAGAATGTATACTATATACTCACTTATACTATTTCTGTAGTTTTGATTTTAGATTCCTGTGTTACTGTTACTGCTGCTCTTAGAAATGTGCTCATGGGAACACTCTAGAGCAAGCTGTAGTTTTCTCTATAGAGAAAGGTATAAGTTCTTTTCAGGTTCAGATTCGTCGAAGCCATTCTCACCCCCAGGCACCCTTTCCATGTACTTTCTAAGGCCTACATTGATGCTCACTGTCCATCTGTCCATCTGCCGTCACCCTGTGCCACTTGTCACTCATTCCTGGTTTGTCCTTTTTTCCTTGCCACCTGCTCCTATCCTCTGCCTTCCCCTTTTCCATCTCCCTTTTCCCCTTCCCACTCCACTTCCCCTCCCCCACTTCCCTGCTCTGCTCCCCTCTCCCCACAGTGGTCCCTGAACAACTTTGGTCTCCTGAATCCCCGGCCTCACAGCACCTTAGTAGTTGTTTTTTTTACTTTATTTTTTTGAGGCAGGGTCTCTCTCTATCTACCTACTTTTTTGTCAGCTACTGTTAAAACTCTGAACAGTTGTTTGTGTTTAGAAGTTGCAGTTCCGACATCCATTTCTTCTTCACCCCTCTCAAGTCAGTTCTAATCAGATCTTTGCCTGAACCACCCAACAGAAGCCATTCTTGACTAAGTCATCGGGGCCATTTCCATGACTAAACCAGCAATGGGTTCCCCGGCTGTGTCTTACTGTCAGAGGTGCTTAGGACAGTTGTCACAGTTAGTTACTCTCCCGTCCTTCCTTGATGTCTAGTCCTTCCTCAGCACTCTCTGGACTTCTTCCCACACTGATGACCATTCCTCAGTTTCTTTGTTCATTCCTTCATAGAATGTTCTGGTCTTCTTTTGTCTATCTACACTCATTCCCTTGGTAAAATCAAAGCATGTCATTTCACATTATCACTTAGATAACTGTTATTGCCATGAATTTCTCTGCAGCCAAACTCTCCAGTTCCCTGCTGAACACTTATTTCCAACTTGCCGGTTATTAAAACCTTAACTTATATCTAATAATTCTACACTGTGAGGAATTACTGAATGGATTTTTCGTTTTAATCCCCTTGATTTATGATAATAACTCTGTCCTTCTTGACAGCAAAATCTTTCTTGGCTTTTCTTTCTCTTACATGTCTTACCATCTACCAGGAAATCTTACTGGCTCTTAAAGCACATTCCAAATTATCTCACCGACGCCAGCACTGGCCACCGTTTCAGTTGGAGCCACCACCCTCTTTCATCATGATTATTTTTAACAGTAATAATAATAATAATAATAATAATAATAATAATAATGGTTAACTAATGGGTGTCTTGCTTCTGCTCCTGTCTGTTGTCATGATCTGTGACCGATCTAAAATTTTACCTATTTGCCTAATAAATTAGCCTGCCACAATTTCATGTCAGGAAACACCAGACTCTGGGTCAAAAGCAAAGGAGGAATTATGTCTCTTGATGAAAGTAGTGGTAAATAAATAAATAAGAGAGGAGAGAGAGGAGAGTGAGAAGAGGGAGAGGGAGGGAGGGAGGGAGGGAGAGGAAAGCTGACCCGTATTAGGGGGTGATGACCAGAGGATAGGAGTGATCAGTCAGCTTGGGTTAATGTCAGACCGTCAGGCCCTCTCTCCAAACAACAAAATGAGTAGTCCGTGAGTCAGCATAGTTAGCTGGTTGTTCAAGCCCCAGTTCCCCCAGGACAGCATGAAGGAAGCTAGATAATCCTGCACCTACAGCGGGGTACTGTGCAGAAGGACCTAAGCTTAAAGCGTGCCTAACCAAGTTCCGCAGAGACTGCCTTCCAAAGCTGTTGCTCTGTAGCGTCCTTGAAGAACAGTTTGGTCAGAGCCTCTTCTAGCAAAATGAGCAGGAGTGCTGCAGACCCATGGATGGGCATTTGTCACCCTACACCAGCAATTCTTGACCTGTGGGTCACAACTCCTTTGGGAGCCAAATGACCCTTTCACAGCGGTTGCCTAAGACCAATGGAAAACACAGACATTTACATTACAATTCATAACAATAGCAAAATTACAGTTGTGAAGTAGCAATGAAAATTTCACTACAACATGAAGAACCATATTAAGGGGTCTCAGCATTAGAAAGTTTGAGAACCACTGGCCTACACCCTGTACAGTCTGTCTGTTCTTGACAGCAGTCCACTTCTCTGGTAGAAATCCCCATGGCTGCCCATTTCACTCTGAGTTCATCTCTCAGATGCTGAGCCTATGTTCAGTGATTTCCAATATCCTTTGCGATGTTTCCCGCATCCTCTCTCCAATTTCCTGCCTCACTCTTCTGTATGCCAATTCTACCTGCTTTAGAGTCTTTGCTTGAGCTGCATTAACCACCTAGGATGTTCTTCCACGTAGCTACATATTCAAAGACTTTACCTTCTCAATGAGGCCCATGTGACTGCCCTCTCCCATGACCGTTTCTACTGGCATATACCATGCTCACATCCCTCCCTGTAACAGAATATAGGCTCCACAAGGATGGGGATTTTTTTTTTAAATCTTTGATATATATTACCTCAGGTAGTACTTGGTGTCTGGAAGATGTTTAGTAATTATTTGATAACTGCATGGTAGAGGGACCAAGTACCTTTTTACATTCATGATAACTTGCATTTTCAATGAAAAAAAAAAAAACAAAAAACAAAGTTGCCCTGAATGTTTGTATTTAAATGTCAGTCTGTGAGATGAAGCTTGAAGCTGCGATGCTCTGTTTTGTTACTTTTAAATATACACAGCACTCCTACATATGCATACACAAAATAGCTGTTTAACCACGTGGTTCCTAGATCAAAATAAGGTAAACCATGACCACTGAGTGCTTTGGCAGGCCAAAGGAATCTGCCCCTGTGTGTTTTACTATCTCCCAGGAAGCATGTATTCAGGTATCATAACTTTTAATAGAAATAAACTCATGCAGAATAAGTCACATATCATTTCATTTAGTTTTCTTCTGGTCCAGGCGTTTTCTTTCTTCTCTGTACAATCCTATTGTTAAATGGGCTTTCAGTGATTTGCTGAGCGCCTACTGACTCTTTAAACCACCCTTGCATTTTGTTGTGCATATCACCACTGAATGTGATCTTTCTTCTTTCTGTAGGTGACATTTTTAGCTGTCATGCCATTGATAACCCCAAGCCCCATTCAGAGCTTGAGATGCTCAAACAGTATGGCCCAAACGTGCCAGAACCCATCCTTCAGAAGCTTGTCGCGGCCTTTGGAGAGCTGAGGAACCTGGCTGACCAAGGGGTTATTAACTATCCTTATTCTACCAGAGAAGTTGTCAACATTGTCAAACACTTACAGGTATGGTATACATCTGTGCAGAGGTGTCTAGAAGAAACCATTGCGTCGTCCAGACTGTACAGTTCATAACTGGTGTTTCCGTTTTATGATAGGTCAGTCAGATAACCTGATATGAAGTGTGCATAATCTAAGCAATAGATCTTGAAGACCAGAGGGCGTTCCTACTGTAGTCTCTGAATTGGCTTTAGCAAGATTTTGTATCATGATCATTACCAGTCAGCTAAGAAATTTGATGGGTTGTTTTGGTTTGATTTTGTTTTTTGATGGTGTGTGTGTGTGTGTGTGTTGGGGGGGAATAATTAAACAGCAAGGAAATGTTTTTGTTGTTTAGCTTTTTACAACTAGCATGTGGTATCTGGATAGAAAGTATTACAAATGACATGAAGGTAGAAAACAGAGCAAGAACTAACTGATAGTATACTAAAAGAATATTTGTCAAATTAGGATAAGTGCGCAAGAGAATAAAATTCCTCTGGTCATGCACAATGTATAGTCCACTTGGTAAAGAAATCAAAACAAAGTAAAATCATGTAAACTATCTATAGCAAATAATGATCTCCCACCTAACAGCCACAGCCTTTGACTTGTGAATTCTCTCCAGCCTCTAACCCTCCAAGGAAACCTCATTGAGAAAAATAGGTTGCTGGGAGGTAAAAAAGGGAGAGAGATTTTAAGGGAGAAAACTTCAGTTGCAGTGGAAAAAAAAGCTATTACTCAGCACAGTAACTGAAAAGCTATTAATAATAATGGAATGGACATTGCAAAGCTGCTAAGAATGTATTTTAAATGATTACCCTATTAAAATATAATTATGCAAAATGACAAATAGGTCCATTCACTTGGTTTAATTATTCTACAACATATACACATACAGAAATATAGCATACTATCCTTAAGTCTGAAAAACATATATATATATCTATACATATATGTGTGTGTGTGTGTGTGTGTGTGTGTGTATACATGGGAAGGAAAAAAAGCGCTTACTCATAAGGCCTTGCTAAGTCCAGCATGCCGGCTTGGATGTCAGCACCAAAGGACAATGAAATCAGTCATTAGAGGAACTACCAGCGTATGTCTAGCTGTGGTGGCTCTTGCTTTCTTTACCTCCATGTTCAGGGAGCAGTAGGCAGCCACTCATTCTCTATTTCCTGCACTTAAGTTCTTCTTCCCCTCTCTCTTCCTCCTTTATCGTTTTTTTTCCATTTATTCATAGACTGAGTTTTCTAGAGATGTCTGTGTTGACATTCCACACTTTATTTAGCTAGTTTGAATTGATCAATCTGTTACTCACTTTTTTAAATTGTTTTTAGAGTGCAGAATAATGGTTTCATTATAAGATTTTCACACATATATGGCATGGTACCTTGCTCCATTAAGTCCTTCCCCACTGCTCTCCCCTGCCATCCCTCCTCACCTCATCCTGGTTCCTTTCTGCCCAAATCGTTCCCTTCTGCTCTCTTCCCGTGTGTGTATATATAGTTAAAGCTGATTGTGCATGTAAGAGACAATGTGCTCTTTTGTCTTTCCCTTATCGCCCTCTTTCGTTACCTCCTCTCTCTCTCTAAACCTCTTCCTCACCACTCATAGTCCCCCTTCTCCTCTCACGCCCTCTGTGCCTTTGTTCAACACCAAGGCCACGTAGAAGAGAAAACACAGAATGCTCTTCTCTCTGCTGCTGGCTTATATCATGTCACATGATCTCCAGTTCTGTGCGTTTTCCTGGGAGTGACACACTTTCATTCTTTATGGCTGCGTGAAATCCCGAAGTGTGTACATGCCGCATACTAATCCATTCATCCGTCAGTGGGCATCTAGTCTGTTTCGTGTCTTGACCAGTTTGAATAGTGCAGCAGTAGGCAGGTTTAAGAAGGCAACAGAAGGTCTGAGCAGGGCCCTGACACTCAGGGAGAACTGCAACTCCACTACTTCTGTTGTGTATCTCAAAAGGAAGAAAAGCCGTCTGAGTGACTGCTTAACATAAGGGTGTGTTCCTACTACCTGATTATTTTATCAAACATAGCTAATGCATTTCTGCTGAAGTTCATTAGTGTACTATTATTGCTCTCTCAGTCTTATAGCCTTTAGAATGTTGTGTGCTTTATCTCATATATAATGAAGGTTTTGGTTTTTTTTTCTGTGCAGAAATATCCCACCGAAGGTCTCTCCAGTGTGGTTCGGAATGTATTTGACTTTGATTCTTACAACAATGACATGAGGGAAATTTTGATGAACACTTTGCACAAATATGGGATCCCAATTGGAGCAAAACCTACCAATGTGCATCTGGCAAAGGAGTAAGGAAACCTACTGTTGATAAATAATCTTGAGCGTTGTTCATCTGACTCTTAGATGCTGATAGTTCCTAATTTACTGTAGACACTATGAAACTGAGTTGGGTGGGAAACCCTGAGTTGATGTGGGAAACCCTCCATGGGTAGTATTCTTCAGATGGCTACTGTTTGCTGGCTGGTTCTCAGTTAAGTAGCATCATTTATAGTCCTGTAAATTAAGGATTTTAGTTATTCTGAATATCCCACAAGTAGCTGTAACCCACTAAAATAAAGGGAAATATTTGTTTCTTTATCAGTCTCTGTCCTTTTGTTGAATGACTGTGGGTCTTGTTATTTCATAATCCAGTGCAAATCAGCATACAGATGTAAAGACTGCATAAAGAATAATTTGTTTACTAAGATGCTCTGATTCTAGTCACCGATAGCTTTCTTTAAGATAGGCTTCTAAACTTATCAGATAAATGCCGATCTGAGAGTACTTATTTTAGCTTTATAGATGAGGGAGATAGAACGATCAGATTCCTAGCACATGGGCTGACAGCACACCTTGTGTATGCTCCAACCAAATATGTTGTTGACCAGAGGGAGTTGGCAGAGTTTATTAACTGGGAAATAACTTTTTGATGGGTAGTTTATTGATAATACATCTTATGCCGTCTTTGTCTACAAAATGTAGGTTATCGTAAATTCACAGGGAACAATTACAATTCTTAAGGTAAATTACTAGAACTTACTCTCTTGTGGGAGGCATTGTTTAGAATGAGGTTAAATTGAAATCAGTGATTACTCTGGCAATATAAATTTTCCTAAGTATGTACATATTATTCTTTGAAGTCATTATAAAAACACAGAAGCCAAGAAAAATAAATTACTAACATACTAAGAATTTCCCAAAGAGAAACAAATATTTCCCTTCTGTGATAAAAGCACCAAGATGGTATTATGTTAGATGTTCTGGGTGTGCTGGTTTGCATTTTCAATGAGTAATTTTCTTTCAGGAAGAGTGAGTGGGAGTCAGAAGCTAATGGTTCTGTTTGTCTATACAGTACTATTATAGGGTTGGTTAGCAGTCCTTATAAGGATTTTGAACAAGGTAATGTGTTGGTATAACATATCTTCTCTATTAGAGAGTTCAGAACGTGTCTGTAATGTGCAAGCTTCTCTCGCTAACATTTTTTCAGTTCCTCTTACAAACTCTCACCTTTTCAGTTGGAGATAGGATGTTTTTACCACTGCTAACAAGTTTGTGGCATTAGAATTCTAGCTCTGGAAAGCAGGCTTGCAGATTGCAGCTAATCTCCTAGTGCTTGTGTTTAATTTTAAAGATTAAAATACATACTAGTTAGGCATATCAATTATAAGAAAATTGTTGGCAGTTTTCTTATGGAAGGAAGGCAGAAATGGTTTGACTTCCTCATTGTCATCCTTAGTTTTAAACTACAACTCTTGGTGCAGCATGTTCATACTTGCCAGGGCAAGTGACTGCCAGTCCTGGTGCTCAGAGTGGAAATCTGAAGAAAAGAGGGTCAAACTTGTGCTTGAGATTGGCTTAGACACAGCTAGCTGTCCACCCACTACAGAGAGCTAAAAATAAACTTAGAGCAGATATGGGAAGAAAGTGAATTTTTCTTGGGGTAGAAGTGACTGTGTCCTATATAATTTACACAGTCATTCAAAGCAGGTTTTCATCTGTAAATTCTAGTGACTTCCGCAGCTCAACAGTAGTGGTATTGTTTTCTGGTCCTTTCATGAAACCCATGGGTTCCCTAGGACTCTTCCTGTCACGTTACCAGTCTTATATTGGAGAAGACAAGTGATAAAGTCAGCAAGATAACAGCTTGGAATTCAGTAGTCTGTCATCCATTCAGACTCCATACCTAGGTCTGACATAGCCAGCCTCGTAGAATCAAATCCTCGTAGCCAGCATTAGAATTTGGAGAAGTTTCTTGGCCGAATGGGATTCTGCTGGTAAAATGACAGCATTTTATTCTCGAAAACATAAGAATAGAATTTGCTATCCAAATCGGCATTATTGAGAATGGAAGAGGAAGTGTTGGCAGCAACTGTAAAAACAGATGTGGTGTTAAGACTGTCCTGGTCAAGGCTGGAGTATGTGCTTATCCTCATGGAGCTTATCACTGAGCCCTCTGCTTGTCCAGTAGCCTTTGCACTCTAGCACAGTCTTAATGTGTCCCTTGTTTGTAAAAGCAAACTGAAACTTTTTATAAGTAATACACATTGGGTATCCTAATCTGAAAAGCCAAAATCTGAAACTTTTGTGCGTCAAAAATGATACCACAGCTGGGCATGGTGGCACATGCCTTTAATCCCAGCACTGGGGAGGCAAAGGCAGGTGGATCTCTGCTCAAAGCCATCCTGGGCTAGAAAGTGAGTTGCAGGACAGCCAGGGCTATGTAGAGAGAGATGCTGTCTCAAAAGAACAAGATACCCAAGTGGAAAAATGAGTACCTAAACTCACATGACAAGCTGCAGTGAAACACAGATGTGCTAAAACATATATAAAATTATGTTTAGACTATGTGAATAAGTTATGTAAAGCAAATTAGTATGTTTGTACTTGGGCCTCATCTCCACATTGCGTGTTTGTATATGTATATATACATATATATGTGTGTGTATATATATATGTATGTTACAAATACTCAAAAATTCACATCCTCAAACATTTCTGGTATAAGCTTTCACATGAAAGCTATTCCAGGCTTGGCCAATACAGCCTTTAACCCACTAGAGAACTGTCAATAGTAGTCTGAAGACTTTTGAAGGCATTGGATTCCCATTCCTAAGGTAGAAGGATAAAAATAGTCCAATTACTTTAATATCCTTTTTCCATGGATGAACTTTCTTGTTATAACCTGTTAATTCCCTTGTTATATAATTAACCATCATCCTGATTGGATGGGAGCAAAGGTGGTCACAGATGTACTAAAGATCAGGGTGGGAAGGTGACTTAGCCACCACCTCATATAACTCAAAAGAGACATGCAGCAGGTGTTGGAGCAGAGGGAGAGTTTTACATGCATCAGCACCAGGCCACAATTTGTCTGTCCTTCCTCAGTTCAAATCAGAATATATATGGGGTGTTTGAGAGCGGTGATGTCAAGCCAGGGGTTTAATACCAGCATTCGGGCAAACAGAGGCAGGTAGATCTCTTGAGTTCAAGGATAGCCTGGTCTATATAACAAGTTCCAGGACAGCCAGGACTACATAGTAGGACTCTGTCTTGGGGGCGGGGAGAGCTATGTCATTTTAGCGCCCTGTGGTGCAATGGTGAAATACCTAAAAGAAAGGTGCTGGCCCCTTCTCCTTTTTTCTCTTAAATAGTAGAGTACCCATATCCAGACCTACACAGTTTTTTAAAGACCCAGTGTGATTAAGAATTTACCTCTTGTTTAATAAAGCTTTACAGACCTGTTGGTTTTAACTTGAGGGTTTTTGGTTGGTTTGTGTGTGTGATTTGGTCATAATGTACCCCTTCTTGATCCACAGCCATATTCCCAGATCCCAGCGCCGGGTCAGAACTGACACTCAGCCCTCCATTTCCCTAGGACCTTCTGAGGCTGGTTTTGGGTTTCGTTCTATTTGTCCCTTTGGCAGTTTCTAAAGCATGAGAAAGGGCATGTCAGAGAGATGGTAAATGTGATCAAATTGGGCACACTGGGAGAAGTGACTTCAAAATAGAAATATGCTTCATAGGGAATTTAAATTTCATTATTTTGTTATATGGAGAAACAACTCGTCAGAATCATCAGTGGTATGTGCCAAATGTAGCCATACAAATCTGAATTCTTTAGTGTCATAGGCAGACATGGGTATTTGGTTTACAACTAAATGCTTTAGTTTTAAATACCATTGTTTTTGTTTTTATATTTATATGTGTTTTATGTGTGTGGTGCTACTTAATTTATGTATATAACATATTCCATACATGACAGAATTAGTTCTATATATCCAAGGAAAGGCATATAGACCATCTACTATAAACATAGGTACCTATGCATACAGTTATAAACTTTCTGAGCATAGATTCCTTGTTTGTTCCTCAACTGATCTCTTATTCTGAAATTCCTTTTAATAGTAAACAGTCTGCTATTATATCAGTGCTTCCAAATTAAGAATCTGTTATGCTGGAGACACATCTTAGAAGGTGGGGTGGGACTGGGCGGTGGTGGCACACGCCTTTAATCCCAGCACTCGGGAGGCAGAGGCAGGCGGATCTCTGTGAGTTCGAGGCCAGCCTGGTCTACCAAGTGAGTTCCAGGAAAAGGCGCAAAGCTACACAGAGAAACCCTGTCTCGAAAAACCAAAAAAAAAAAAAAAAAAAGAAGGTGGGGTGGGAAGCCCATTTTCTCAACTTCTATTTTAAATGACTTACACATTATATTAACAGTAATTAAAATGAAAGAACTGTCATTTCATACATCTAAAATAAAATGTAATACTTTAGAATGCAATTATTACAGCATTTTTATTGTTGTACCGATGTGATAATGATCATGGGGTAATATTACAGGATGGCAGCAGAAACCCTGCACCTAGGTAACCAGGTGCCACATACTCTTCTAGGCAGTTTTCTCTACACAAATTAAATTATTCTCACAATAAGCCTAGTATATACGCACATTCACATATACACATACCATGTATACAATTGCATTTGCAGAGAAGTAGTTTGAGACAGAGACTCTTAGAAAACAGGGACAGAGTTCGTGCGTGCGTGCGTGTGTGTGTGTGTGTGTGTGTGTTTGTATACCTGCATGCTGTATGTGCTCTAATTCTAATGACACTATAAACAAACTATTGGCAAATTCTTTTTCTTTTTTTTTTTTGGTTTTTTTTTTTTTTTTTTTTTTTTTGGTTTTTCGAGACAGGGTTTCTCTGTGTAGCTTTGCGCCTTTTCCTGGAACTCACTTTGTAGATCAGGCTGGCCTCGAACTCACAGAGATCCGCCTGGCTCTGCCTCCCGAGTGCTGGGATTAAAGGCGTGCACCACCAACACCTGGCTCAACTATTGGCAAATTCTGAAACAGTTCTCAGACACTGAAAATTACAGATTTTGTTGTTAAAAAGGCCTTTCAAAATAAAAGCAAAGAAATGTGATACACACACACACACACACACACTTATACTTGTATTATGTACACCCACATGTATTTAAGTTTTCCTTTTTGACACATGATGGAAGATCTTGGAATAAGACTGAATGATTCATGCAGAAAAGATAAGAATTCTAGAAGTTTTTGTAGATACATAAATTTTGTATATGTATAAGAAGCATACACAGCTGCACTCTATCTTACTTGGAACACAAGATGAACTCTCGAGGCTGTGGCCATTGTGAAATGACTGCACAGAAGGTGACCTCCAGCTTCCAGGCCGTCTTCTGCTGCTGATTCCCTGACTGTTACACAACCTTGAACCCACTTAAATGACCACTCTTTGTGCTCCAGAGTCCTTGCCCTTGACTCAGTCTCTCTTCCAGCATCTCTTCATTTATTCTTAAGCCACTTTTCTTATTGCTACTTTGTAAACAAAATAAAAAGAAATCAGGGACTTCCCTTACTCTACCCTACAGAAATAACTGGTTTGAAGTTGTTTTCGTTTCCTTTGGTTCTTTGATTTTTGTGAGACAGGTCTTCTTGTATTCCAGGCTAGCCCTCTGAGCACTGGGCCATAAACATGTGTCATCTTGCCTGCTTTCTGTGATGCTGTGGAAGCACTCTCCCAACTGAGCTGCTTTACCAGCAGAAGTAACCGAGGATAGATCCTCTGGACCTTTTATAATCACTGATGCTCTGTCATGTTCCTGAGACATCCTTGTTACAGTCGTTTTATCTTTCTGGGGCTTTTATCTTAGGACATGTGTTCCTAAGAGGCATTCTTTCTAAAACACTTCATTCTCAAGCTTCTTTGTTGAAAAATAAAAATAACCAAAATGAGAGCTTTAATGATGTATAACACTTTGCTTCCTGTTCTGCTTTTTCTCCATTTCCTTCCCTCCTTGGATTTGAAACTTAAGATACTCATTCTAACCACAATGAACAGATTTGTAAAACATGTGAGAGACTCTCAAAAGAAAAAGAAACCCAGTTATATCACTGCTTTGTGACTCTTTGGATATGGCTAAATGTCATTATGCTTCCAGACATACACGAATGTTCTCACTAGACAGCCTGCACGTCTAAAAATGACTGATCTGTGTGACTACACTTTAGAAGTGTCCCTCGCTGGTGAAGAAGCCCTATTAGAGCCTTGCAATTACTCCTCAGATGTCTTGTTGCTAGGCATTCTCCTACTACACTTTCAGATGCTTTATTTAAAATGAAATTTCACTTTTAAGCAAAATAATATAACTTTGAATTGATGAGTTACACAAGTATATTAAGCAGTGGTTTTATGAAGAGTTTTTGGTGGTCTGTACTTTAAAGGATTTAATGTGGTGGTGGCTACACTCGACTTGGGTATGGCTTTCTATACGGTTTTAGTTTTAGAAAATAGGTATCACTTCTGCATTCTGTTTTTTAAGCATCTACTCTGTTGACACTGGAATTTTTCATTTTGTTTTTATTTTAAAAGTTAAGTAAAGATCTATCTATTTAAAATTGCTATTTCTTGGGACTTTTGCTTCTATTACAGTAAAGCATTAGTCACACTACAACACTTGCTCTGAGGACAGACCAATGGCACATTCATCTGTGGCCAATGTGAGATCAACATAAAATGCCAAATGAGGACATACAGAACACACACACACACACACACACACACACACACACACACACACACACAGAGTGTGGGCACATACATATGTGTCTGCTGCCCAGAGCCTGAACCTAGGGCCTCTCGCATGCAAAGCATGTGATCTGCCACTGAGCTAGCCCCACCCCAACCCCATACAATACATCTTTAAAGTATCAAAAATGATAGTAGTTGCTATCTTTCAACTCCTAACCTCATGCCATATGAATATTACCAATATCAATTCTCTGAATCTACACAGTGTACATGTGTGTTGGAATTTGTCTTGCATAATAAGGATGGGGCGGGCATTAGACCACAACTGTCTACTTGCCAAATTTATCCATTGGATGTCAAGATTTTCAGATATTTTGGAAACTTTATACTTGCCTTTCAGATTCTATTTCCAGACACTTTGGAATTTTGGGATATGTGTGTATGTGTGTGTAATTTTATGAATATATTCTAATCAACTTAATATAGTGTTTCATCACTTCTGTAAATAAAAGCATCTTACCTATAAGATGCCAACAAATATCCTTCAGTCAGGATTTTTTTTTAGTGGTACCCACAAATTCTTCAAATTGAAGACATTTATTTGTTCACTTTAGAAGTTTCCTCACATAGACTCCATTACCTGGTTCGTCTGTCTTCAAAGCTATGATTATTAAAGTGGTCAGCTTTAACTGGTCAGTCTTATGTCACTGTGTATCATCTCTGCTGCTGCAAACCGTAGAAATATGAGGTAGGAATTCAGCTGGTACTGACAGAGCTAAAACCTGGCATAGCCAAGGCCTCTGCCAGGGGGAAGCCAAAACTCAAGGCGTTTTGGTGATACTGGCTTTTGAATGTATCAGCTTTTTCCTACAGTGAATTTCTTGTGTGCTATTGTAGCTTTTGCATTTGATTCTTTTCCCAAGAACTTCTAACAGTGTAGCTGGTCATTTGTTGGGCACAATTTCCCCTATACTTTTGGGGTATTTGGATAACATTCCCCAGCAGTGTTTGAAAACAGTCCCACAGTCAAGACCCCTTTCCCACAATCAGGCCTTTTTTCCTCTTATTCTAGCATAGACTTAGAGTCTGCCTTTCTGCAATC
>CABHPH010133562.1:0-24686 GCA_902168325.1 Peromyscus nudipes
GATAGGGCCAGCTTGCCTGCTGCAGTTAACCAAAAAGGGTCAGGTCCAGCCATCCCAGGGCCAGTGAAGGGCGGGATCAGCTCAGCTCATCTCAGCATGGTTCCAATGACCCCCATGCTAACACGTGTCATGGATATCACCATAGATACCAGTTGCAACAGGACCATGGACCTAGACATACCCCTCAGCAGCATCTCAGGCCCAGAGGCCACCACAGACCTGGTGGCAGCTCAGGCCACCCAAATCAGCTTGGTCCTGGAAGCAGCATAGACAAACATGGTCCCAGGCATCCACAGAGTCCTCCCTGACAACTGGAGCCAAAGAAACCACCCCAGACCCTGGCTGCCACAGGGCCATGGATCCAGACATGGCCCTAGGCAGCAGGCAATGTGGAGATGTCTCTATGGCTCCAGGTGGCAGCACCAGTCACTCAGGTCAGCAGGGCCCAGGTGACAGCACGGTCCTTGGACACCGACATGGTTCGAGGTGACCAACCAGACTCCAGTCATCTGCATGGCCCTTGGTGGCAACAGGAATCTGGACATCAACTCAGACCCTGGATGCTGCAGGGTCATGGACCCAGACATGGCCCTCTGCATCAGCCCTGGCCCAGACAACATCATGGCCATTGTAGACAGCACAGGCTACTCAGATCAGGATGTCCCTGGTGATAGCACAGTTCTCAAACACCCTCATGGACACAGGTTGTGCCTCAGACCCCAGAGCAACTATGTGGCCTTTTGTGACAATGTGGGCCATGGACACCAATATGGACTGTGGTGACCGTGGACTCAGTTAAGGTACTTGGCAGCAGCCCGGAACAGGTTGTCACCATGGCTGCGTAAGCCACCCATATTGGCATGGCCCCCAAGCAGTGTTGCCCTCAGATACAAATGCTACCCCAGTTGACAGTCAAGACCACAGGTCCCTGCATTGCCCCGAGTGGGCACAGGAGCCACAGATATCAACATCAGCTCCCTAGGCTGCTCCAGAGCCCGAGACCAAAACCTGGCCCCCGGTCATAGACCAGGACCAGACATCTCCCTGGACTCCAGTGGCTAGCTGGCCATTCACTTCAACTCCTTCCTCACCACCCTCACTTCTCCAGATCCACCTCTCTCCCCAGCCCACAAACCAGTCTGCCTCTCTTCCACCTCCACACCCTGTAATCTCTCACTGCAATGGTGCCTGACTGCCCAGCACCAGGGGTCTTGGTTGGGTCACAGGTGGCACTTGGTTGAGTACCACCCATACCAGCCACAAGGAATGGCGCGGAGCTGTTGCATTTCCTCTCTCCTGTGCCATGTCTAGAGACCTTGGGCAGCACTTGGGATTATGGTACCCGATCCCGGTTGACCCTCCAGACCAAAAGGATCAAGGCCCCTAATACACACTTTTAAAAAGAGAGTAAGTGTAGACGCTCAATCAATAGTTTTCTCTGAGGGACAAGACTGATATTCTTGTGTGGTTTCCATCCCCTCCAAAGCCCATGTACTATACCTCACTGCATTTTTACACAGGCAAGCAAGAGTTAGGTATGGGGTAAAAATACATTGAATTTTAGCTTCATTCTCCATGCCTGAAGATGCTCAACAAACTGCATTGCAGAATTAGGATATGTGCAGCATTAAACTGTGGCACAAAATCACAATGAAACAACTAGAAGAGAGGAGGGCATTCAGTAACATGAGATTTAAAAAAAATGAGAAATAAGCAGTATGTCCCAGTTTTTCTAATCATTACGTACAATACTGCATGGTTGCATTACTATTTATTTGGGTTTATCTTCTATAGAGGAAAACTATGATTCTATCCAAACACTACATGGTGAAATTAAACTAGTCATAAAAGACCTATTAACAATTGCAGCTCTGTAGAGACAGGGCTTGCTCAACTCTTATTTTCTAAGTTCCATAAAATTAAGAATTCCATTAGATAAGATGTGAACAACTACTAGTCAGTCAAAAACTGTAGTCCCCTTCAGGTTAGTTTTTAAATATCAGCTCCTGTCCTACACATTAGCCTGGCTATTTATAATTGTAACATAGTAATAGTTCATGAACATTAAGCTCTCTAACACTACTATGCTTCTAACACAAGAGACAGTAGTGCTAACATTCTGTTGTAGCACGAATCTTAAAGTGTCTTATTAATAAAATCAAACCTGGGGCCAGTTATTGGGGTGAATGCTGGAAGATCAGAGAGACAGAACAGGCCACAGCCACCTCACCTCGCCAGTTCCTCAGCTGATCTTGTTTCCTCAGACTGGAAGCCTCTGAGTCCTCATCCAGAATGAATCTCAGCTGAACTGTGCTGCTCAAAGTCTAAAAGCTTAACCAGCCAAATGCTTCTAGTTTCTAGTCTTCATGCCTTATATATCTTTCTGTTTTTGCCATCACTCCCTGGGATTAAAAGCTCACTTCTTGGGATTAAAGGCATGTGTCACCATGCCTGGCTGTTTCCAAAGTGACCTTGAACTCACAGAGATCCAGAGGGATTTCTACCTCTGGAATGCTAGGATTAAAGGTGTGAGTGCCACCATTTTCTAGCCTTTGTATCTAGTGGCTGTTCTGTCTCTGACCCCAGATAAGTTTATTAGGGTGCACAATATTTTGGGGAACACAATACCACCACATTCTGTCCTGTGTAGAATCATGTGATACTCTCAAATGTAATCCTCCTCACGGGGGAAGTCTTTCTCACCCATGACCATCTACTTTGATCTGTTCCTATCAAGCAAATGAACTGTATCCTCTCCCTTCCTATCTTTGCCTCTGTTATTGCACTTTTTTGGTCTATTATTAATAGGTTTGCTAATTCTATATCTCTACATACTGCAAGCTCCCTGAGGACAGGAACAAAGCTAACTCCTTTCAGGCTCCTTATAACTTAAAAGAAGGTCTGTGATACTGTAGACAAGGGGAAGTGGGCAGAAGATTGGGGTGATCATATGAGTGGGAGTCCCTAATGTAGTCAGCTAGATATATGAATGTTTCAGCAAGCTACTTCCCGGTATGCCCTGCTAATTCACCTGATAGACTACAAGATTTGCACCAAACAGCTTCATGAAGCTGCCTGTGATCTACTGTAAAAATGGAATCATCCTCTACACAAAGTGGAAATATTGTGGATAAAGTGAGTTATTTAGCTGCACTGTTCCCTCTCATCTCTTGGCTGTTCCCCTTATAATGTGAAGATGCCTTTAAAGTCCATTTGGGCTCCTCAAATGCAGGGAAGACAGGCAGCAGGAAAATTCATCACAATTTAGAAGGCATATATGAGAGAATTTTCACTCCTTTTCCCAACCCTTTACTCCAATTCAGTGGAAAGAAAGACTTTTCAAGAGCATGACTGAGAATATACATTTTTCTAATTGCATTCAAAACTACCAGCATCATTTCAGGCAATTTGTCTCCAAAACACATGCATTAATTGACATAGCATCCTTTCTAAAATTTGAATTGCACCACTGTGTAGTGATTTCATTTCTTTTTTCAAGGCCAACCTCATAATCTTCAAGGCTTTGTGACAGCGAGTGATAGTGTGAGAAGCAGTACTTTCCAAGTGCCAATAGAGGCATCTGCTGAGGGCCCCCTTCTCCTTCCTCCCTCCCAGTCACAAGTTATGAAGGCTTTCCCCCAAACCTCAAATGAAATCAGCCTTCTGTGTTGCCATGGACTAGCACTGCCACAGAAATGATGTCTCAGCATGGAGTCTTCCCATGTTATTGCACTCTGAAAGACCATCAAATCTCTTGGTTATCAATCTAAGGAAAGTTACTGTGAAAGCCAGTCATGGAACCCATAGGAACAGATCCAACGGGGATAATTTGATTGGAAACTACACTTCGTATCCTTACTCTCTTTTTCTACCTTAAAAAAGACTTTACAAAGTAGATGTGCAGTGATTTATATAATATTTTTTTATTATTTAAGATAATATAGAGTTGAAAATACACTTAGAACTGTCTATTGTTTCCAGATCACCATCATAAACTGCATAGGCAAGAGCTATCTATGTCACCCATCTTTCCCTGACCTGGGAAGTGTCTGTTTTGTATATTCAAATGCACAGTATATAGCACATGGACAAAAGACGAATTTAAGCAACAAAGAATCAAGCAGGAGAAACCTAGAAAAGGCCTATGACAAAGTGTTTTATCAATATGGAATCAATGATCAATGTAGCTGTCCATTAGTCATTGGGATCCTTGTTAGAAAATCCATATGAGGTCTGGAGAGATGATGGCTCAGTCATTAAAGGCTATCGTACTACCAAAAAACAAAATATAGATGATCTGGTCCCTTCTCCTGATTTTGTGGCTGCCATAACATCTATGAGAGAAATGACTGAAATTTTTAATTTAGATGAGCAACTATGTGATTTTCTAAAATTTAAATGAACAACTGGTGATTTAAAGCAGATGATCCACTGGATTTAATTATACTCCTCAGGACTAGTCAGTTCAAGAACATTTTTATTACCCCAGAAGGAAATCCTGTTACTAAGGAATTTTCTGCATTCATTGTTCCTTAAATAATAATTGATCTTCTTCTGTTGAAGGATTTGTCTGTTCTAGACATTTAATATAAACAGAATTATGCACTATGTGGCCTTTCATGCCTCACTCATCATGTAGCATAATCTTTTCAGTATTAATCCATACAGTAGTGTGGATCAGTACTTCATTCTTTGTTTCGTATATGCAATACTCTCCTGTATAGACACACTGTATTTCATTTATACATTTGCCTGTTGGCAGAATTTGGGTTATATCCATTTGGGGGATAATTAGACATCATGAAACAGTTGAAGTTATGTAACAGGGGAGACAGAATTTAAGGGGAGGACATGCTTATGCTCACAAAAGAAGCCACTGGCAAAGGAAGACTTCCCAGCCATGACTATGCTCTTTCTCATCATGGCTATCTTACTGAGAAATCTGTGCAAACCTTTTAAAAATATTTCTTCCCAGGGGCTTACAAAGAATATATAGGGTAAGCTTCCATATCTGAATAGTCTACAGTTGATGAGGGACTGTCAGCATCTGGTTGAGTAACTGTTCCTGCCTAACAGGAACAACCTATTGGAGGTGAATGTATAGTTTCTTGGGGACCCTCACTCATTTAGCATAGGTTGGAAAGTAGACAATATAACCATTGACTCTTCTCTCATTTCTGTCAGATATCCCAGAGAAGCATTGAACACTCTTTTTCTTGGAAACGCTCTCCATTCCACTGACCGTTAGTATTGCTGAACTTGAACATTTGAAGGAGAAACAGCCTGAGTTAAGGTACCAATTTCTTTGGTGCAGCATGACATGCAGGTGCATATGTCCATTGGGGACTTATTTTCTAGGTACCAAATACTGATTCAAAGCTTAGTTAACTATGTATGAAATTTTAGCTCTCTCAATTAATTGGGGACATTAAATTATGGCTGCTCCAAAGAGCAGAAAAGTCTTTATGAAAATTGAACCCATTAAAGGGAACTGTCCCAGGTTAGTAGCAATAAACTGCAGCAGTCTGCAATGATGATGACCTTTAGTAAGAACAGCTAGCTTCTCTGTCAGTGGAAAACCTTCAAGGTATGAGAAGACTATATTCAAGGTCACACAAAAAGATCTGGCAAAATGCCAATACAGTTAGGCTATACCAACTATTAGATAGAAAATTAATTAGTTGCTTAATCAGCACTCACAAGGCAACTACTTCCCTTTTCATTCTTCTGAAAAATACTCAATTCCTATGGTCTGTGTTCTTTTAAAGATCATAGGTTGAAATTGTAACTGCTCATAGGAATTGTATTAAGAATCACACACTTTCAGAAGGTTAATAGATCATAATGGCAGAGTTCTTATAAATTTAATTGGTACCTTGTTTTCTAAAAATGACCCCAGATCTCCTGTGAGACTCAGCTAGAAGGTGTAACCTAAAAATCAGGAAACAAGCTTTCAACAGACAGCTAATATGCCAGGTTAATGATGGACTCCCCAGCCTCTAGAACTTTAAGAAATAATTCTATGCCTTTTAGAAAACTAACTGGTAAAGCTAACATGGTGTCAAAATCCTGTAATCCATCATTCTGGAGAGCAAGGCAAGAAGATAGTGAGTTCAAGGCCAATCTGGGCCACATAGCAAGATGCTGTCTCAACCCAAACTGAAAGATCCCCTTTTATGGTATTTTGTTATGGTGGTCCAAAGGCAGTAAGAAACTAATAGTAAACGTTTCTTCTGTACTTAGCAGTAGCTTTTACCTCTAAAAGAAATTGATCAATTGAGTAAGTGCACAGACTAGATAATTAACAGGTACTTTGAATGGATGAGCTCATAATTAAGCTAAACAAGGATATATAATATATTCTGAAGAGTTGGCAATGAGAATAAACCAAATTCTATAAATTTTTCAAAGCGACATTAGTGACTCTCATGGTAATGAGCTGAACAAACACAAAAAAATTAATTCACAAACTACAAAAAACTCACATTAAAATACAACGATGAGGTCAGGGTCAAGAATACATATTAGAAAACACCAGTCTTGAGTTGGTCTTCTGAAGACCAGAAGCTTATGTGACATTAAGGTAGTCAGACATTTTTTAAAAAGTGTTTCATATCCATAAACTTCAAGGGAATGAAAATTAAACTACTCTAAGTTTCTATATCACCCCAGTCAGAATGGCTATCATCAAATGACAACAAATGCTGACATAGATGTAGGGGACAAAAAGACCTCACATAGTATTGATGAAGATGTAAACTAATGAAGCCACTTTGGAAATTGCTCTGTAAGTATCTCAAAGAAAGAGAAATAGGTCTACCATATGACCCAGCTATGGGGATCCCATGTGTATTCCCAAAGGATTCTGTAACCTAGTACAGAGAAAATAATGCCACGGGAATCACAGAATGATATAAACATGGAAGTATAAAGACAATGTAAGCAAAACAGAGTAGAAGTGGCCTTATAAATAGACTATCTTCCCCTCTAATATGCCTCCCACAGATATTTGGTCTATTATAGCTCATGGTCTCTGAATGGTGTCTTTAGTAGTATATGATACGTATTCTGCTCTCTTAATAGTGTATGTTGAAGTTGCTTTACTCAGGTATGTGTGTAAATAACTCACTAGAGTGATAGCCATGTGTATAATATCATTAAGTAATACATGCTATATGTATACTTTTTTGGAGATTATTTGCTTGAACCACATAAATTAGAGTCATATATACAAATGATTCATGATAGTTGTGTTCATATGATGTAGTGTTAAACTGAATGTTATGAGATTTTTTTACATGTACTACTTTAATAAATTATGAATCTCAAAATTTTGTTAACAGAGTTGTGGGTGTACTTGTGTTACTGAGTAGAGTGTATTTAACATTGTGGTACACATAGTACTTTTTTATAGTTATGCATGCTGATACACTAAGTTTAACCATCAGAGGAGGTTACTCAAGGAATGGATGGTCTCTAACTTCAGGGTCACATGCAAGCATGATCATGGAGGAAAATAAATGTAAGGTGGACAGAAGAATATTCACCAAAGAAATTTACATGGGTCTAGATCAGCCAGTTCCAAGAAAAGACTTTCTGAGGATGAGATACTGAACCTGGAAAAATGTATAGCAAGGTGATCGATTTATTGGCCTGAGCAATACATTATAAAGTATTTGGAAAATTTTACATGATCAAATCCATTTTTCCCCACAGAAGTCATTTAATAGCATCATACAAAGAGAGAACCTGAGGTATCCAGTAGAGTTAGTGAGTTCTCCAAGATTCTGCAAATGTAGAACCTGCCTTGTCACCATTATGCCATCACATCTTTGAAATGAAAGAGTGTCAGAGATGGAGAATGAGTATTTCAGGAGTCAAAATCAAAGTCTTTAGGGAAGTTTGTGGTATATGCAAAGAACTGGGAGAATGCCATAATGATAGAAAGACAGTACATTAAGAACAATATGAAATAAGAGACAAAGTCCAAGAGGAACACATTTATGTGAGCATTCAAAGCTTTAGAAAATATAGGGAAAGGGTTGGAAACCATTTCAAGCAAAGAGAAACATTTTTTTTGGTGTACAATGTTTTCTGTCAAAAAAATGGAGACACTGTTGAAATTATTTTGCTTTTACAACAAATTGTGTCTTCGAGATTGGGTGTTTGGGTATGAAGAAGGAAGACTTTACATGATGTGCAAGTTTTCACAGGCACAGTCTTGCATATAGTTGTGAATTCTACTGAAGAAATACAGGTGAAGAGGAATAGATGGAATGGCTTCCTAGATTTCTTTGCATTTAGTTTGGACAGTGTGTAGGTTTTTTTTTTGTAACTCATGCCAATGTAGTTAGATGACAGTAATATAGAGTGAAAGTTTTCCATGTCCTCTATTCCCTCATGTGGTGGACACTAAACCTGTGACTTGATATGATGACATGACAAAATGACATGCTGGGCCCCTTATTGAAAAAGAAACAGTTGTTTTACATTCAATTTATGAAACCTTGGGACTAATTTGTGCTCTTGGAATAATATTAACAGACAGTAATCCAAGTCATTGCCAGTTTAGAACATAATCTTGATAGCAGTGATAACCAAATTTCAGTAGAGGATGACTAGGAAACAAAGAGTATGCAAGATCTTAATGAATGAGTGGGGTGGGGGGAGCCCAAATTATGGTTCTGAAACCACTGGCAGTATAGAATTGATGCAGGTAGTGTACCTGGAGCCATAGAAATTCTGCTAACAGCGTGAATAATATGAAGGTGGAAGGTTGTTGGATTCTGAAACACCCCAATAATTGGTGATCTTGATAATACTAGAAGGATTCAGAAGATGAAAATGAATGTGGACAGAAAGAACAGTATAAGGCACCCAGCATATTTGTTCACTTGTTATGTTGCAGCAAATAAGTGAGGCAGTACTTTAAATAGCATGTGGGATCCACAAGGGCATTTTTTTCTTTTTGATAGAAGACACATGAGAATGTAGAAATGCTAACAGAAATACTGGAAAAATAATAGATAATGTGATTAGCTAACACATGCTGGGCACTGGCTAAGCACTTTTCATGCATAATCTCATTGAAGCCTCACAGCATCCCTGTAAGATGGTGCTTTTATTATCCCTATTTCACAGTTGAAGGCATGGGGGAGCAGAGGGTTTGAAAGGACTGTTCCGTGTCCCACAGATGAGAAATGATGGATCTAGAATACAAGTACAGGCAGCAAGAGCTCTTGTTTTACATTTGCTCTCTAGAGATAAAGAGGCTAAAGAGGCAAGTATATGGTTGACCCCAAATTTTCAAATAGTCCAGATCCAGTGCTGCTATCCAGGGTATTAGCATTCAATATCACACTTCTTAGTGGTAACAACAGGTGAGGAGCAAAACTTGGGGCATAGACACTCAAACATATGGACTCTTTGGTGAACTCTTGAGGGAGACTATTTTGCTGTAATATAACTTCTGGTTATACGCTTAATGTGAAAAGATGGATGCTGGCAAGGAGTCCAAGGAAAACAGAAAAGTTTGAAACAGTAGGGACAATGACTGAAGGAACAAGCTCTGTTAATAGCCCGCTTGAGCTTGGTAACTATGAATTTAAAGTAGATCCAACAAACTGGGTTGTGTGAATTTCTCCAGCAGTGAGCAGCTGTGGCTAGAATAATAGCAGCTAACTTAATTGAATACTTAGCATGTGAGAGGCATTGTGCTAAGTACTTTACATGTGTTACCTCATTAAATGTGCTCAATTACTATGAAATACATTCAATTGCTGGCTTTAAGAAGCCTGTTAACTCATATTATTTCAACTAGAACTGGGATTCTCTTTTCCTTTCATACCCTCATCCAAAAAATTCTGTGTAGCCAGAATCTATCTCTGGTCTCGCCCTGCACTGTAGTTCTGTTGCTGCTTATAAAATAATCACTCAGAGGCTTATATTAATTATAACTGCTCAGCCATTAGCTCAGGCTTATTACTGACTAGCTCTTACACTTAAATTAACCCATAATTCTTACCTATTTTTACCCATGTGGCTTGGTATCTTTTCTCAGATCTGCCTTGTCATCTTGCTTCCTCTGTGTCTGGCTGGTGACTCCTGATTCTGCCCTTCCTCTTCCCAGCATTCTCCTAGTCATATCTCACCCTGCCTCTATTTCTTGCCTGGCTACTGGCCAATCAGTGTTTTATTAAACCAGTGTACAAGAGCATTATCCCAGTGCATTTTCCCTTTTTTTGTTTAATTAGAAAGGAAGGTTTTAACTTTAACACAGTAAAATTATATATAACAAACAGTTATCAAGCAACAATTACAGTTTATTTGTATTTGGAAAAATTGAAGAAAATATTCTATCTATCCTATATTTGTGAGTCTAAAGTTTCATATCTAATTTATCAGTTATCATAACCAAGGAAAATTATAATTATAGTTATTTAGTCTTCAAGTACACCAAAGACCCCAGAAGGATATAATATTATCTAAGTAAATAAGAAGTGCATTGTAAGCAACTTCTAAAAATCTAGAATGATAGAGACAGCTGGCTGCCTGGATACTCTCACCCAAAGTTTCTCTGTGACATTGGGGCTTCCATCTTCAGCCTATAGGCCTAGAGTTTCTCAGTTGCTTCTCCTTATGTCCTGCAGAATGTCTGGCAGTCTCCTCTGTGAAGCATGAAACTGAAGGATCATCTCACCTTGTTTTGGCAAAATCATAGTGGTCATTTTTCCATGGGTCCTGCATGTCCAATCTATATAACATACTGTCAAGCAGTCCAGGCAAGAACAGTTTCTTGTCCAAATGGCAAGTTCTGTCAAGAAGAAGACAAACTCCACATGTAACATCTTTGATGCCCATCTTCCTCCTTGAAGTAAATTGGTGCTGCCAGGAGCAGACATGTCTCATTGTACAGAAAAGTCTAAGTTCTTAAAACATTTTAAATGCCATATTCTGTAGGTCTTTGAAGTGTTTGAAGATTATCTACATAATTTAAATATATCTATTTATATCTAGAAAACTTAACATGACTATAAGTTTGATTATCATGGATGACTAATTATTAATTTGTATTTCTTAATTATGCATTACAATTTCAAATGACCTGCACAAACATAATACCTTAAACAAGAGAAGAAATATACATACAGTATAACAAAATTAACTTTAAATTTGTATCAATAAACTAAAATCTATAGAGATATAAAATATTTCAAAAGAGTTGTTTTTTAAAAGTAGATTCAATAATCTACCCTTTTTTTCTTATTGTGTTATACTATTCCCTTTTCTTTTTTAGAAAGAGATTATATTTATAATAAACCACCTTTAAATAAAAATAAACATTTATAAACATAGCTTCTCATACTACTTCCTGCTGGTCGAGGATACTGGCAATCTTATAGGGATCCCGAGAAAATTAAGAATTATGGTAAAGTCCTGACTAGAGTAGTCTGTGAGGCTGCATTGCCTGAGCCAGTTGCCTTGAAGCTATTCTGGATGTTGGAACATCTGGAGATCTCTCAGGGGGTCTTCCTTGATCAAACCATATTAGCTTAGAAGCAATCCATAGGTTCTCATCTTCTGTGGAAACAAAAGCAGAACCTCTATTCCAAAGCAACATATCCTTAGACACAAATTTTGAAGTCAACATACCTTTAATATATAAATATATTTATATCATATATATATATATATTATATATATATATATATATATAGGCTTAGCTCTGTAGCCTTTAAATCAAATGTCTTTCTGCAGTTAAATATCCAAAAGACAATATAATCCAGACTCTCTGTGTGATTTCCATCTTTACATGCCTTATCTTTTATATTATTTTTACTGTCTCTTTAAAGACTTTATTTTTTTTTAAATTATCTGTGTCTTTATATAACTGTTTATCCTCCTTTCCTCTCTCTTCCAAGCCTAAGTACATTTTTACATACACTGTAAACTGTTTAGGGTTTATTCCATCCAAATCTGTCTTTTTGTGAATCCATTGCTTTAAACTGCAGCATGGCTAGGACTGAAACAGCATGTCATGGTGGAGGTAATTACCTCTGGGAGCCATGCTCTCTGCCAACTCTGGGAGGCAGTGGGTCTATGCCTCTATCAAGGAGCATGTAGCCCAGAAACCTTTTTTTTTGTCTGTACTAGCAAAAGTTAAATCCACCATGCAGCTTGGAGACACAGCTTGGAGACACCTCTGTGTCCTGAGGCAGGAATCCACCATGCTGTGTTCAAGCCCAAATTCTGTGGCATCTCTGTACCTTGGTGTCTCTATATCTCAGCCTGCATGAGACATGAAGTAGGAAGCTCTTCTTAGCTCAATTTTAGAATCTCTTTTTAAGTTCTCTCAAGTTCTAGGTGGAAAGTTGAGTCAAAATGTTGGGCAGCCAAATGTAGTCAGAAGTTTTTCTCTGGTCCCACCTGGCCCCATGATACTGCAGCCACTTATAAAACAATCACTCAGAGGCTTATATTAATTATAACTGATCAATCATTAGCTCAGGCTTATTACTGACTAGCTCTTACATTTAAATTAACCCATAATTCTTATCTATGTTTAGCCACGTGGCTTGGTACCTTTTCTCAGTTCTGCCTTATCATCTTGCTTCCTCTGGGTCTGGCTGGCAATTCCTGATTCTGCCCTACCTCTTCCCACTATTCTCCTAGTCTGCTCACCCTACCTCTACTTCTTGCCTGGCTACTGGCCAATCAGTGTTTTATTAAACCAGTGTACAAGAGCTTTATCCCACAGCAATCCTGTTGATCCTTTCCTAATACTTCTTTGGTTTTACATCCTCTCCTCATTACCAGAGACACACTTCTGGTCAAGTCTTTCTAACTCCAAGCCAAAACACTAGAATTTGAGTTCCTATTTAACCTTTCTTCTCCAAAACTGTCTTGTTCCAGTGCCTTTATCATACTGTTACTAGAGTGACACTAATATCTGGTCAAAGTACTGAGAATGTGTGACTTATGAGTATCCATTCTTTTTTTTCAAACAATGCACCCTGATCACATTCACCTCCCATTGTCCCCAGGTCTACCCTCCCAACCTTGAGCCCTACCCCCAGCAAAAAACAAAACAAAACAAAACAAAAAACAAATCAAATTTGTATTGCACATATACTCATTGAAGCATGGTCAAGCTCTCAGTGGTCAGTCCCTTAAAGACAACTAAGTGTTTCCCCATACCCTTCCCATCCCCTTCCCCACCAGAATCCATCAACTGTGAGGAGTCATACCTCAGCATCTTCAACACAATTTTTAAAAACTCTCTTCAATGGCTTTCTGTCTGGAATGTTTCCTTTGGTAATATTTTATTTGTATGTTAATAAATAAAGTTTGCCTGGAGATCAGAGGAAATAGGAAGCCATTTTTAGTACCACAAAATTCAGGCAGTGGTAGCACACACCCTTAATATGATCACTTGGCAGGCAGGGTCTCTGTGTGTTCAAGGTCACACTAGGGAACAGAGCCAAGCATGGTGACACACGCCTTTAATCCCAGTATCAACCATAGAGACCTGGAAGTCTGTACAGATAGGCAGTAACAAGGAAGTAAGGTAGCTGGGCTAAGCACCAATGAAAGGGCAGAACAACAAGGAAATAAAAGCCTGGGTAGACAGGAAGTCGTGGCATTTCAGAAGCTACAGAGCTGGTGAGGTAAGGTGGTTGATGTCTCTCACTATTTCCCTGTTCTCTAAGGCTTTCACCCCTATATTTGGCTCCATGTTCTTTATTTAATAAGACATCTTAGAAATTCATCTGCAGTTTCCCTTTTTGATTTTTTGAGCGGGAGGAGAGCTTGCCACAGAAGCCCCCAATATCTCTCATTCTCAATTATGTGTCTTCCATCATTGACACCACTGCAAAAGAAGCCTCCCTGCCCATAAAATCCGACAGCAGCACAGATCATGGACTTCTACATGGTTTCTGGCTGCAGCACAGAATCCAGACCTCAACATGTTCCCTGGTGGCATCACAGACCATGAACTTGAGTACCCATTCTTAAACAGTACATCTATATTACTCTATTCTCCAAGGAATGTCCCTAGAGAACATCAGAGAAGACAGGGAAGAAAGAATTTAAAAGATGGATGAGGAAGAGATTTATGAAACACTGTCATCCAGCCATTTAAGCCATGAGCACAAAGCAACTGTGGATTCCTGCACAAAATTGAATCCTCAAACTTTCAATTATGCATATAGGAGGTGCCTCTGAGGCCATGATCCTTCCTGAGGAGCAAATGACTGTTAATGGTTGCTGGATGAAGAGGTATTATTTCTCATAGCATAGCCACAAGGAGCCTATATGCAAAGAAAAAGCAGTTCAGAAGGAAAGAATGAAGATACCAGTGGATTATTGGGGTGGATATAATTACAACACATTGACTACACATATTAATATATTAAAATGTCAAGGAGTAAATAAAAAGAATATATCTAACTAGATGTGATGTCAATCTCTTTATAATGATAAAATTCAAGAAGGAATTTGCATTGACATTCAAGGTCATTGTACAAATTGTATGACTAAATATTAGGTGAGTGCATGATTACTCAAAATCAAGTAAAATATTTTTAAAAATTTGGCTTTAAGAAGCATTATGATTTTATTGCTCTAAGGATCAAATACACAAAATACACATAATGGCTTCTTAATACATCTCCAATCAATTATCATATTTTCATAACCCAGGCTGACAAGAATGCTAAGTAGATAAAGACACTTCTCACCAAGTTTGGTGACCTGAGTTCAACAGCCAGGACACACATGGTGAAAAAAAAAACTCTTGCAAATTGTCCTCTGATCTCCTATATGCAACATGTCATGTGTGTGCATACACATGCACGCACACACACACATGCACACATGAACAGACACATGAATGCACGTGTCAGACACACACACATGTATAAGTACACATACACACAAATTAATAATGTAGTAAAGAATTTAAACTATAACCCTTCATCTAATAGCCTCATTGTTTTTTTTATCAATATTATCACACTGACTATTTTTTAGTGTTTCTAAAAGCAAAAAGCACTCATAATTCTGAACCTAATGTATACCACAATTATATTGCGTGGCCTTGAAATGTGTGGAACAGAAGCAACTCCAGAAGAATTAAGTCTATCTTTCTCCCAAGTGTAAAATGTTCTGTTACAATTCAGAATTAATTGATTCTAGAACGGAAATGTCTGAGTTTATTTGAATCATAGACTGTGAAATTTAGTTAACTTTACCAGATATTGTCAATCAGTTTTTCAAACTTTTAGTAATTACTTATAATCCTACCAGCATTGCACAAAAGATCTAACTGTTCCACATCTTTGTCTATGTTTCATAATGTGAGCCTTCATAAATTTAACCATTCTTCTGGGAGTATAGTAATATCACATTGTGGTTTTAATGTGCAAGTCACTAATGACTAATATTATCTAATATCAAAAAGTTTTCATATGTTTATAAACATTTATTACTATTCTTATAAAATGACTATTCAAGTGTTTCACCCAAATTTTAAATTGGTATGTTGTCATAGTACTTGTGCTGCTATAACAAAATATAAAAGACAGCTACTATACAAAGAAAAAGGGTCATTTAATATGAAACTTTGATGGTAGAAATTTTAAGTGAGATGAATCTTCTTTTCACTATCTGAAGAGTCTTTTGTCTGTGTTTTAATGTAGGTGATGGAATCACATAACAGGAATACATGCAATAGAAATAACATACAAACACAGGTAACAAGAAGCTGGCCCCCAAAGGGTAAACTCACTTTGTAACAACTCTCACAATAACTAATCTAGTCATGTGAGAACTAAACTAGTCTCTTGATAAAATCCATTCATGAAGATGCATTGCTCATGATCCCCAAAACATTGCAAGAGCTTCACCACTTAAAAAATGATTGTTAAATCCCTCATCTTCTTTTGTTTTTTTTTTCACTTACCTATAACTCTGTGACAAGTAATTGGTGACTAATTCATGTAAGGATGTGTCCAAGATATATTCCATATATGTTCCCCCTTTCTATGTCCACCTTTAAGGTTGTAGCTCAAGCCACAATTGTCTCTTGCCCAAGCTAATGTATCATTTTCTTAACTTGATTTTTTATTATTAGAATCCTTTTTAATCAGTTTTCCAGACTAATGCTATACCAATATTTTCTAAATGGAAATCTGACTGTGTCAGTTTCCTGCTGACAATATACATCAATACTTTTTCATTTTTCTTGGTAGAAATTATAATTCTTGAACATACTTGTAAACATTAAGTACTTCATATTCTGGTTCCTCATTACATGTATTATTTCCTCTTCGACCAAGCCTATTTTCCCAGCTCTTCAATCAGCCACACTGATTTTCTTAGTTCCCTGAATGGGCTGTATACTTTCTTTCATTTCAGTCTTTATGCATACATTCTCTCTTTCCTGAATACCTTCCACCAATACTATTTCAAATCTGGGCTAGTTCATATTCATCTTTAAGAGTTTACCATGATTCCCTTCCTGTATACATTCCCCTGAATCATCATGAGTAAGCTGAATGACTCTAAGTGCTTTTATGACATCAAATGTATACTTCTATTTCACTATATTGTAAATACCCATTTATGTTTCTGTTTCCTCTGTGTGACTATTAGCATCTTGAAGGCAAGGGCTTTATCTTATTTTATATCCTCAGCTTTCACCAAAATACCTGATACATGGCAAGGATCCAATAAGCAAATAAAGGAACAATAAATGAATAAATGAATGAAATCATACCAAGACACATTTATACTATTTTATAGAATGGTATTATGCTGCTGATAATTGACTATTGTCACTACCATGAAAACTACACCATCGCTGGGCGGTGGTGGCGCACGCCTTTAATCCCAGCACTCGGGAGGCAGAGCCAGGCGGATCTCTGTGAGCTCAAGGCCAGCCTGGGCTACCAAGTGAGTTCCAGGAAAGGCGCAAAGCTACACAGAGAAACCCTGTCTCAAAAAAAAAAAACTACAGCATCAATTGCTTTCTCCAAGGAATATAATATTTTCACAAAGCTGAGATGAAACCAATGTTGCCTTAAACTTCAATAACTGAATGATCCAGCAAGGCTCTTTGTAGAAATCATTGCTTGTTGGAGAACATTTCTGGGATAACTCAAGGGAGGCACCAAATCAAGGAATAAAGAGAAGAGGGCAAACACACATGATGTTCTGTTCATGGAAATGGCAGAACATGGTGACAGATGGGATTTGAGGAACAAAGCACAACGAGGTGCCAAAAGTTACTCTCTACTTTTTTTTTCTTTTCTCAGCCGATAGGTCTACCTCCTTAAACTGTTGAATAGTCCATAATTTATTACTATGTGGAGAAAAGACAATACTACCTTTGGCATTGTACATTCAGTCAGCAGAATGTGCAGCTATCTGCTGGGATCATGGAATCAATGGATCATTGGATGAGTCAGACATTAAAATGCATGGTGATCACAAAATATTAGGTGACTATTTTAATTTTAATGGGCTCTGACTTGAGAGCATGTATAGTTAGGATTGTAAAACATACTGAATGTGAAGGTTCAAGGAATCATATTCAGATTCACTTACTCACTGTTAACACCATATGTTATTAATTTAATCCATCAAATACTTACTGGGCTCCTTTGAAATGGACATTGTTTTTTTTTTAATTTTGGAAATATCATAGCAAGCAAGATTATATCATATAAAATTTGAATTTGGACAGACAAAAATCAAGTGAAAAACTTAGAGAATAACATATTTAGAGGAAAAGAGAATGAATAAATTATATTAAAATGTTTTCTCTAGTATATAGTGAAATTTCTAACTTAGGTTCTAAGAATAAGGTAATGTTTCATATAACAGGAAAAAATACAGAAGTTAGGTAGGCTCCAGGGTTTGTTCATAAATATCTCAATGCTATCTTCAAAAATCCAAGTAGTCTCCAATTTTCCATCAATCTTTAAGGTTTATATTATTCTGGGAACAATATGCTTCAGCAATATTCAATGTCATTGAAAGATACAACTCAAGCCAGAGGAATGGGAGAGGAAATCTTTTCCTGCATCTTTCATAAAGACAGAGGAAGTTGGTTTTGATACAAATGAAACTTCATTAGTTTCAGGGTCTCTCAACATATGTTCCTTTGAAAGTTCCAGGAAGGGACTATAATAATAGATTTGCAAGATCATATGGTTTTTGTGCCTCTCTTTCTCTCTATGTGTGTCTCTACGCTCTCTGTGTCTCTCTGCATGTATCTCTCTGTGTGTCTTTGTGTCTCTGTATCTCTGTCTCTGTATGTGTCTGTCTATATGTCTCTGTCTTTGTCTCTCTGTTCATTTATCTCTGTTTTTGTCTCTGTCCATTTGTCTCTGCTTTTGTCTCTCTGTGTGTCTATCTATGATTCTCTCTGTATCTCTGTCTGTTTCTGTCTCTGTCTCTTGCTGCCTCTGTCCCTCTGTCTCTGGCTGTCTCTGTATCTATCTGTCTCTGTCTGTTAGTTTGTCAGTCTGTGTGTGTGTGTGTGTGTGTGTGTGTGTTACATGCACATGAGATAGTGCACATTCCTATGCATGCACATACCAAGGCCAGTAGAAGAGAACATCCTGTGTCTTCCTCTAACTCTTTCTGGCTTATTTCCTTGAGATGGTGTCTCCCACTAAACTTAAAACGTGCTGTTTTGGCTAAGCTGGCTAGTTAACAAGTTTCTTTGATCTGTTCCGTGCCATTCTGCAATGCTGGAGTTTAGGCAGGTAGGTCCTCATACTTTGATAGCAATTGTTATTTTCTACTGAGTCATCTACCCAGAACAAGGTATTTTTGAAAACTTAAAAAAATGAACTACATTATTTAAAGCCACAATCTCTTCCCTTGCCTGAAATCTTTACCCTCATACCAACCTCTTGTATCACACGGCACTGGAAATGAAACAGAAATGAAGGCACTGCATAGAGACCATATCATAGTGTTTTTATCTACCAGGAATAATATCAGACATATGAAATATTGAAGAAAAAATGTTTGAAATATTCAGAGCTAAGAGCTTATCTGAAAATGGTTAGAAGAATGTATAAAATAATATGGAACATTTTGGTTTTCACTCATATTAATCATAAAGTTCTTTTATAACTGATTAATAGTTATATTACAATATCAATAGAAAGCTGTGGATTGTTTGATGCTCCATTTAATGAAGGGAGATTAGTCAGGTAAAATGATTTGCTATGAGTTGATGAAATTGAGAAACACAATACAAAACTGAATTTATCACTACTGTGAGACCATTCCTTAAATTTGTTCATAAAGGCCATCAATTCAAATAGTAATATCTGCTCATGAAAACTTAAAAAGCCTTTCTTTCATCACATATGCAATATATTTGAGATGGGTGCTCCCAAATTGGACAGCAATCGTAAAAAATCTGATGTTACTACAAGTAAATTGGGATGAAGAAAGTAGTGTTCCTAAATAATCAATGATTAAAATGAAATTTTAATCAATGTTAAGTAAAAAGTTGATGTGTCATTCTATGGAAAATATCATAAAATTATAGCCAGTATAAGGAATGATCAATGAATATCAGCCCCCAAATTCTAGATAAAAAAGTCTGTAGTGATATTTTATTTGTGATTTAATAAATAAATTTGCCTGGAAATCAGAGGAAAAAAAAACATGCCATTATAAGTAAACAAAGAAGTCAAGCAACAGTAGCATATGTCCTTAATCCTATCACTTGGCAGGCAGGAATCTGTCTGGATCTCTGTGAGTTCAAGGCCACACTGGAAATAGCCAGGTGTGGTGGCACATGTCTTAAATTTTATCACTAGTTAACCATGGAGGTCTGGAGGTCTGTACAGACAGACAGAAAGTGACAGAGCTGGACAGGAAGAGGAAGTGATGTAGCTGGACAGAGAGAGGAAATCAGATGGCAGAACAGCAAGGCCTATAGGCATGTGTAGACAGGAAATAACTCGTATTTGGAAGCTGCCAAGTTGGTGAGGTAAGACTAGGTTTGGCTTTCCCTATTTCCCTGATATCTCTCAGGTTTTCACCCCTATATCTAGCTCCATGTTTTTTATTTAATAAGACCATTTAGAAATTCATCTACAAAAGTCAATTTTCCAGGCATTAATAGAAAACAAATTGATGTTTTACTGGACTTTTGCTATCAGATTTATATGTCATAACTTGTGGCTTAATCTCTCCTATTAAATGTAAGTTATTAAACACAATTTTATAAACACTGTTTGAATTGTTTTATCTAGAAGAGTATACTCCCTCAAATCATAAAAACTTTGATTGCTACTTCTACACAAAACAATTCTGAAGTAGGTTGTTGCTACTATCTCATTCCACCTATCTCTTAATTATGCCTAGGCCCATTTGCTGGATGTGCTAAGAGAAGGGAAAGGACTAGTCTTTTATAAAATTAATGTTCACTTACTCATATTAATTCTTAGCAGTTCCTTATTGTCATATTTTCTTAGTCTATTGTCTTCCACTCATCTATACTATTCTTTTATGCCTTCTGTGATGCTTAATTTTATGTGTCTACTTGACTTAGTTAAGGGATACCAAAATAGCTGGGAAGATTTCTGTGATGAAGTTTCAGGAAGAACTCAGCACTTGAGCTAACGTGCCGAGTAAAGAATATATATCTTCACTGAATGATGTAAGTGAACATCATCCAATAAAATAAAAATATCAGGTAAGTCAAACTCAAACGTTTACTTCTTTAGCTGGGGTGTTTAGAGATGGTCAAATTATAGTTTTATATAGTTAGGATTATAGAAAATCATACATACATATGTTCATATATTCATTCTTCCCATCTTTCTCTTTCCCTTTCTCTGCCTCTCTCTGAAAATTATGATATATATTTTCCATCATATATAATACCACAGCTTCCTTACCTCACAATTGAACTCTTAATGTAAACTCCCATGTTTCTATCCTTGCACTCAGATATTGTACCTTATCCCTTGTTGCTATAAATATTCTGTACCAATATGCCACTCTCTCACTAATCCAAAGACTTTCCTCCAATAAATACGTAAATCTCTGCCTTTCTGTCTCTTTGTTTTTATATCTCTGTCTCTCTCCCTCTTTCTCTCTGTCTCTCTCCGTCCCTCCTATCGAGTTCTCCCCCAGTCAAAGATCGCATTTATATTCTCGTAAATGAGCTACTGTTTCTTCCATCATAAAGACAACATAAACAACTCAGTTCTGATTTCTCCTTCCAGCTACTGCCTGACTTCTATTCCTCCATTTATTAAAAATAATCCTAAATGATTATCTATGTTTATTGTCTTCATTTACCCATCTAAATTCTCTTTTCTGTCCATTCTAAACAGACTTACACTTCCTATGACCTAAATATTTATGGCTTCCCCGTAATAAAATCTCATGTTTTTCCTCCATTTATACCTCACTTGACATTTATAAAGTCTGACAAAATTGACTATTATCCTGTAAAGAAACACTTCATTTGACTGGCTCAAAACCATTAATGAGATTTTGCTTCTTCCTTTCTAGCTATACCTCTTTTTTTTTTAAATCGTCACTGACATGTCCATATGTTTCGTCCAACTACAGACAGTATCACACTCATATTTTCCACTTTCAACATATAAAACATGATCTATACACTTATGACTATCAAATTTATGCCTTCAATCTATACCTATTCTTTGATCCTCCAGAACCAACTGCCCATTTGACATCTCTAACTTTATTTCTTATTAGCTTGTCAATTTTAAAAATCTTCAGTTGAACTCTTGACAATCAACCTTACTTCATTTTCCAATATCTAGTAAAATAGTCTATTTCACTCATTATTTCTCTTCTGTATATAATTCGTATTCACTTTATCAGGAAATTCTATTTACAACACTTCAAAATATGTCCAAATATTATAGCTTATAATCATGCCAAAGCCACTATAGCAATGATCTTTTATGGTGATCATTGCTATAATGTAGTTCCCCTTCCTATTTCTCTTCTAACTCCATGACTACCTCTTCCTAATATAGACCCATTAGGGCAAATGTTTCTATTTGTTTTGTTCACTGCTTTATGACCAGGCTATAGAAGAATAGATGCTATACAGAAGGTATATTGCAGTGAATTCAAGATTAAAATTTCAACATTTAGAAGCTGCTAATATTATGTCATTAATAGGATGACCCCTTAAGAAATGATTACAGGAACACCTGCCCAACTCTGACCCAGTTGCCAGCCAGCAGGCAGGGCACCTGCAGGAAGGCCCCACATTCACTAAGACCCCCCCACCCAGCGGACACTGCAATCTACACGTTCTGCTTCCATACTCATCCGCCTGAGACCCCAGCCTCTTCCTGAGGCTCGGAAACCAAATTGCCAGCTCTCATTGGAAAAAGAACTGTCATTGGACCAAGAGTAAACACAGGAGACAGGGAATCTGCCAGCCCTCATTAGACCAAGAGTGGCTTTCTGAGAAGTAGAATCTGCCACCTCTCATTGGACCAAGAAAGGCTTCCTGAAACACAGAATCTGTTAGCTCTGACTGCACCAAGAGCCCTGATAAGACCAAGAGTGGCTCCATGAGTCACAGAATCAACTTGCTTGGGTTGACACAAGAGAAGCTCCCTGAGACACAGAATCTGCCTTCTCCAATTAAACCAAGAGCTAATATTAGACCCAGAGGGGGCCCCCTGAGACACAGACACAAGAGGCACAGATTGGATCAACAGCAACTTGCTCAAACACAGGCACCTCTTATACCTATTAGAGGAGGAGATGGGCAGACATTAAGGCAGAAGTACATACAACAACATAAAGAGCAATATGGCATCACCAGAACCTAGCCCTCCTCCAACAGCAAAACCTGAGCATCAGACGGTAGAAGAAGCAGAAGAAAGCAACCTTAAGAACAGCATCATGAAGATGCTAGAGGCCTTTCAAGAAAAAATGAAATTGAGAAAAAGACAAACAAAAATTTGGAAGAAATCTATAAGAAATAGAGGAAAAGACAAATAAAAAATGGGAAGAAATCAATAAATCCCTTAAAGAAAGCCAAGAAAACCATGAAAAAGCAATTAAACAGGTGAGGGAAACAGTTCAAGACCTGAAAAGGGAAATAGAAACAATGAAGAAGACACAAACTGAGAGAATGCTGGAAATAGAAAATCTGAGTAAACAAACAGGAAACACAGATGCAAACATAACCAACAGAATACAAGAGATGGAAGAGAGTATCTCTGGTGTAGAGGATACAATAGAGGAAATAGATTCATCAGTCAAAGAAAATACAAAAGCCAAAAAATTCATAACACAAATGTCCAAGAAATATGAGACACCATGAAAAGACCAAACCTAAGAATAATAGGGATAGAAGAAGGAGAAGAATACCAACTCAAAGGCACAGAAAATATATTCAACAAGATCATAGAAGAAAACTTTCTCAAATTAAAGAAGGAAATACCTATGAAGATACAAGCCTAGACCTGAAAAAAATCTCCTTGCCACATAATAATTAAACAACTAAACTTATAGAAAAAAGAAAGAATATTAAGAGCAGCAAAGTAAAAAGGCCAAGTGATTTATAAAGGCAAACCAATCAGAATAACACCCGATTTCTCAATGGAGACTTTGAAAACAAGAAGGATCTCGACAGATGTAATGGAGACATTAAGAGACCATGGATGCCAGCCTAGACTAACATTCCCAGCAAAACTTTCAATCATCATAGACAGAGTGAACAAGTCATTCCAAGCCAAACCAGATTTAAACAATATCTATCCACAAATCCAACCCTACAGAAAGCGCTGGAAAGTATGGTGGCGTTTTATTTGTACTGAAATGTGATTTTATTTTTATGTTAATAAATAAAGTTGCCTGGGGGTCAGAGCTAATAGCAAGCAGAGCAGAGCTGGACAGTCATGGCACACATCTTTAATCTCAGCACTTAGTAGGCAGAGCTAGGTAGATCTCTGTGTGGTCAAGGATACAGCCAGCATTGGAGACACATGCCTTTAATCTCACTATCATCCAAAGAAGACCTGGAGGTCTGTACAGACAAGCAGTGACGAGACGGTCATGTGGTTGGGTTTACAATCAATGAGAAGGCAGAACAGAAAGTCTATATAAAGACAAACACAACAGGAAGTAAGTATTTCTCTCTCTTGGCTGAAGAGGATCACTGAAGCAGGAGGGATAAGGCTCTTAACTCTGACCTCTTGGGCTTTTATCTTTACATTGGCTCTGTGTTTGTTACTTAATAAGATGGTTACTTGTACATTGGTGCCCATGTGGCAAGAATCCATTAAAAACCGCTTGGCTTGGCGGCAGGTCCGATTTTCTGCCTGGGCAGCCTGTCTCCCTAGCTCCGGCACAGGTCGGCTTGGTCTCAGCCCAGACTGACCTTAGCCCCAAGCGGTTAGCTGCAGCTGGAGCTACTTGCTTAAAGCCGGTGCTACAAACAACTCAGGCCTGCCCTGATGAACAGAGCCCCTGCCTGTAAAGCCAATGCACGTGGGTGGAGCTTAAGGAAGCCAGAGCCAAGGCTTGACTTGGCTCAAGCGGGAACATATGGCTGGATTTAAGCTTTTAGCCAGAACTTGTGGCTAGGGTTTTTTGCTCTCTCTCTCTCTCTCTCTCTCTCTCTCTCTCTCTCTCTCTCTCTC